>VDFB02335410.1:0-146105 GCA_007258455.2 Sequoia sempervirens
CAAGCTCCCAGCCAGTTCGCCAACAAAAACTCAAACATCCATAGAGAAAAAGGCCTCCAAATGAACTCTTTATTTCTTTTCTCTAGCAACCCTAAAATGCAACTCAAATTCATTTGCATTTTATTTAATTTAATTTTAAATCATTTTCCCTCCATAGCTTGGGCGCCCTAGAAAGAAATAATATTATTTAACTTTAAAAACAACTTGAAGTCAATAGACTAGGTGTCCTTGGTCTATTTTTTAATTGAGTCCCCTTATGTCCCCTTTTTAATTAAATATTATAAAGTCACCTATTAAAGCACATTTCCCAAATTACCTTAAATATTAAAATAATCTCTCGAAGTGGCTTAAGCCTCTGAAAGTGCACCATGATTAGCCTAACTAGGGCTAGTCTACCAAATTCGGTCAACCCTAATTGACTTACTATTTTTAGTAAGTTTCCAAAAATAGCAAGTAATACCCCTGAAACTTGGGCTAGAGAGAAACCAAGATGTTTGAGAAGGCTCACCCATGACTGCAGCGCTGAACCAAACCCTCTGCTATAAATATCACTTACTAAAAATAGTAAATGTCTCTGAATCAGACCCAACTGACAAAAGGTGTCGTGAAATGGGGACATTACAGAAGCTAGAGTGTGAAATTGTTTTGGCGAGGGAAGAATTGGAGAAGACGACCATCAAGTTAAAAACGAATCTCAATTTTGAGAAGAGCACCAAAATCTTATATGACATCAATGGGAAAAGGTCATCATCCAATAAAACAGGACTTGGCTATAATGAAAATCCAGCATTTAAGGATGACTCCAAAGAGACTCCTAAGAAATCTAAAAGCC
The DNA here is from genome assembly GCA_007258455.2 of Sequoia sempervirens. Lineage (NCBI taxonomy): Eukaryota > Viridiplantae > Streptophyta > Pinopsida > Cupressales > Cupressaceae > Sequoia > Sequoia sempervirens. The sequence goes on from VDFB02335410.1 coordinate 833, forward strand.
GTGAAGATACTTTCAAAAGACATATCAGAAATGGATGTAGTGTGAAGAGAACAACTCCTAAAGTTAACAAGGAAAATTTCAAGAAGTCCTTCCCTTCTAGGCAAGTGCATACATACCAATTCAAGAACACCTTTAATGGCTATTGTTACTCGTGCAATCATTTTGGACATAAAGCAAGAGAGTGTAAAACACAAATGAGATACAATGATAGATGGAATGAAAATAGATCTTATGAATTCTCAAGAAGGAACTATAACTTCTTTGTTCTTTTAGTGGATTATAGTGTTGTATGCTACAAGTGCAATAACTATGGACATATATTACAATTTTGTAGATACATGGTCTTGTGAAACCACCTAGACAAGGCATGAAGAACACCATGGTCAAACAAAATGAGAGAAAGTCTACAAAGGTTTGGAGGAGAAAACTAAAACAAGAGGAGGATAAAACTCTACACTTGTGCTAACTTCTTTGCATGCACAAGAGGTGTCTCCTAGTTCATAAAAGAGTACCTAATCTAGTGGAAATGTTTACCTATGGAAGATTCTACATGGGAGAATGACCACATCCTTCAACACCTTAATCTATGAATGCTTGTGGACAAGCATTTTTAAGGAGGGGAGACTATAATATCCCCCCTCGATTGCTAAAAAAAATTCAATAAATTAATAATTAAATAAATCCAAGTTAATAACTATGAAGGGTGGTCATCTAACACAAGAAATAATAATAAGAACAGGCTGACTTAAATCTGATATGCATAATAACATCTAAATCATGGCCAACTTGTATGAAAATCGCTTCATTATATTTTATTTAAATGCAGGCCGACTATATTAAGAAATAACCTTTCTTAAAGGATGCAATCTTTGAAAATAGAGGGACGTGACTCTTGGGAAATTTAAGTTATAAAAAGTCAGAAGTGAGTAAGCAAGAAGGCATCGACTGAGTTTGGAGAAATAATAACTATTGTAGTTCAGATTAAGACACCGCTATGGGTAGTTAATCTTCATCTTGGCTGTACATCGATTAATATTATTCAGACAACGAGCCTCTGATCACATTGCATGAGTTAAGAGATAGTATCAGAAGTAGCGAAGAAGAAAGTCAATAATTTATTCCATCCATGTATGCGTGGAAACTGATAGAAAAATCCGAAACAACAAGAAGATTTATGTTGTAGATATGGAAGGAAGATAATAAGAAATTGCCATCAGCAAGGGCCACTTCATTTACATGAATCTAAAGCATTATATCTGAAACAGTAATTTCGCCCAATTTCCAATCTTACATCATCCATCATTTTATATTTATTTCAAGGAAATTATCAAAGACATAATCATTATTATTCATTCAGACTTATTAATAGATTTCATATTCCAAGCTGATATAATGATTAATACTCTTTAAGTGAATCAAGTCCATCAATTTTGTCATTACTCTAGATATTATTTATTGCCTCTTGATATCTTATTGAAACTAAGATAAATTTAAGAGTAATTTCATAAGGGGACATTACAGGCCACTACTCCTGCCACAGCTGAGGTTCTAGATTCTTGGGAACCCCTGTCCTCTAGCTTTGATCCCAGTATCTCCTCTTGCCCAAAGGCTTTGGGGTTTTCTGCAGGAGATTAAGAATATTGCATCAGGGGGTGGGCCACTGCTCTTGCTATGCCTAGGGTTCTAGAGTCTTTGGAACCCTTGTCATTTGGCTTTGTTCCCAATATCTCCTCTTGCCCCAAGGCCGTGGGGTTTTCTGCAGAGGATCTAAGAATATTGCTTCATAGGGTCTCTGCCATGGATAAATTTGAACTCTGTTTAGGAGGTTCCTTTAGTTCCCTAATCTGAACAATCTCCGCTAACAATTCTAGGGTCTAAAGTTTTGATTGAAGAAGCCTGTTATATGGAGAAGGGGCTAATATGTAAATTCTATCAGTTTTGGCATACTATTGATACCCTGCATGACTCGATTTCCATGAGCTGGAAACCTTTTTTATGTGATAATGTTGACATTTTCCCCTATACACAGGGTTTCTATGTTGTCTACCAATCTTGCCAAGACAAAATGTCAATTATGGAGAAAGGCCCTGTTTCTAGGGCAAGGTTGTTTTGATGATGAGGCCTTGGTATCCAGCTTTCAACTCCATTTCAGAATCCTTTTGAGTGCTTCTCATTTGGGTCAAATTACCAACCTCCCTCGCCAGTTCTCGATAGATTCTAATTTGCAGGCTATGAATACTCTCTCGGTTCTTTCATGTCTATGTCTTTTGAAATCGATGCCCTCTCCCATCCTACTTTTGCCCATATTTTGGTAGCAAAAGATTTATTAAAACATTTGTCAATGGAAATTAGTCTCTAGGTGCAAGATTGCATTTGGACCCACCAACTTGATTATGAGAAGTTGGCATTTCATTGCCATTGTTGTTTTGCTCTGGGTCATTTGGTGGCAGAATGTTCTAGATCTAGTTTGGCTTCTATGTGGATGGATGCTAAGTTTCACCTTTTATAGATGTTTAGAGCCAAAGCCCCCACTAAGGGGCATGGAAATAGCTCGCCTGTGAAAGTTCCTCCATAGGATTCAAGTGAGGTTAAGTCTATGGCTTGGAGGTGGCTCACGACTCTGTCCTTCCTCCTGTGGATGTTGCCCTCCCTTCTTTTGGAGATCTTGCTTCTTTTGATTCTTTTTTGCTCATTGTTTCTTCTGCAATTGGTACTCCTACTTTGGTGGATGGCTAGAGTTGACCATTTTGAAGAAGGAGCATGGTCTATGGTGCCTTTTTGTCCCTATTGAGGAAGACAAATTCCTCTTAGATGGTTTTGAGATCTCAGAGAAAATTAATGTCAAGTTGTAATCACAAAGTTAGCTAATCTGTATCCTATGGAAGTAATTTGAGTTTGTTTGTGTTTGCCTCTTAAGGTTTGTCTCGGTTGGTCAGCCAAGTGGTATTGGTGTTTGATCTTTACACCTAAAAGCTTGGTATGGGTGAGAGCCCCAAGAGAACCCTAATTATTCTATAGAAAGAAAAAAATCTGATAAGGGGTCTCAATAGAACTCTAATTATTCTATAAAAAACATTGGATAAAAATGTTAAGTTAATACTTAAATTGATTTTCTTTAAAAAGAAAGAACTCCTTCTTTTTAAGAACAAACACCTTCCATTGCAAAATAAAAAGAAAAATCTAGAGGCACTAGCGCAATACATGCCCACCTGAAGCTATTCTTTATGTTAGCAAATACTTAGTTCTGATTTTCCAACCTGATTTTTATATTCGACTTAATTTGTTCATCTAAAATAAGAAATTTCAAGTTGTCAAATCTTACCAAGCTTTTTTTTGTTGTTGTTACTTTCATTTTCTATATATTCCCATTTCAATAGGTGTATGTGGCCATTATCTATTCTAACTCTACCCTAACTGGGCATGCTCTGCCCGAGACTTTGATACTATTCTACAAGGAGTAAGGAGGCTGCTTAGAAGCAAATTAAATTTTTAAGTGGGGCATTTCATGCATCCATTTACTTCTTTGGTAATGTTTGATCCGCCAATTCCTATCAAGTTTAGGTCAGCATTCTCCTAATTCTTTTGCTAAATCTAATCATGGGATAAGGAGAAGATTTTTCTTCAATTTTTCTTTCATGCATCTTTGAACTAGTTAATCTTTTGAATGAGGTCTTCATTAACAACAATCTCTTTAACATCTTTCTTTCGGTTTTTTGAGCATTCTTTTACAACATTTCCATGAGAATTTTGAGCTATTTCACTATGATCACACTTTTCCATTGGAACTGTGTTATATGTTGATATACTTTTGTTGCAACCATTTCTAACTTACCACCTTTCATGACAACCTTCTATTTTATTTTGTTGGACTTTTATTGGAGGAACATTTTTTAGAGCAAAAATAGCTTTTGTTCACTCGTCAAGAAAGACATTATTTTGAGAACTTCCTATACTAAGTGACACTGTTTTGTTCATTTTTGTATCCTCTTTTATTTTGCAGCCCTTAATATTCATTCTAAGTTTTACTATTCATCTTTGCATATTTCCTTGTGTATTTTGGCAAATAATTGAGCTGTTCTTAGCATTATTATGATACTCTCTTTTTTCTTGTGGAGCTCGTATATATCCCTTTGCTTGTTTGCCTCACTCTTCTATTTCCATGCACATTAGATGCTAGCATTTCTGTAGACTTGAATTTACTAGTATTCATTGTTACAAGCACTCTTTGTTCTACAATTTTACACATAGTAGTTTAAGAGCACGCACAATATCCAAATTCAATCAATATTTCCGTTTTACTTCCCATGGAGGTCAAACATCAAAATAAGAGCCTGAACATTTTTTTTGCAGGCTCCCTAATAGACACCACCATTCTCTCTATGTCAGCCACAAGTATTACTGGTGATTCTTCACACACAAAGGTTTTGAATTCTTAACCATCTCATTAAATTTCCGTTATTTAGCTTATAATATATTTTCTTTCTTTGGTTTAATCAAGATCATATAATTGCTTTTCGTTATGTTTGTTATTACTTTATTGTTATTGCTCCAGGCTGGTCGTTTGTTGTCTAGATTGTGTGTTTTTGGATACAAAACTACAACACATTTGAATGCAAACACAGTTGCACTGTTGATCATAAGTCGCACCAGCTTTCGTAGTATAGGCTCTCTTTGAGATTTTTCTCTAGATTCTATCTCACGCGAGATTTCTGTTTATATATCAATTTCTAGATTCTGCTACTGTATTCTCATTTTTTTTTTCAATTTCTCTTTTTTGAAAACAAAAAATGATAGTATTTCATCTAGGAAATGAACATAATTTTTAATGAGGTAAAATACATAAAGATAGGTTTAAAACACTATGAATGATGGCATATCAGAAAACTGAAGTTTCATGTTTTAAATCCTATCTACATGAATTGGGAGGTTGAATAAAGAATATCAATTCCACCCCCCGCCCCTGTTTCACTTACATCAAGAAAAAAACATTCAGATCTGAACAAAGGGAAATTTCTTATGCACTCGTCATTTTATTAAGTACCACGCAAAGTGAAATTACACCATCAGCCCGTGCCATCTACCAATATCATTTTTCTAAGATGTCTTTTCCGGGGTTTTCCACATGGAATACCTGTCAGCAGGTGAACATGCATGTATCAGAATTCGAAGGTCTCCAAAAGCAAAAATGAGACCTGGGAGAAAGCCTACTGTACTAAAATAAAATGAAAATAAAATTTAAGTTCTTAAATTAGATTCAAAAAAGGATATCACGCCTGAATTAAAAAAATTGCTAAAAATTGCTACGACCTTGTTGTAAACATCAAGTTATCAAAAAAGAAAGGAAAAAAATCTGAGAAGAAATCCGTACATCAACAGAGCATGATATCAAAAGTGAATGACACCCAATGCTTAGTAGGTGAAGGCATTTAAGGTGGATTAGATAGGTCCAGTTTTCCCTAGAGCATTGCTCCTAAATAATAGCGTTTATCATTTCACAGAAGCATAAAAATCAACAGATTGGTGTGGGGGATCCTGGAGGTGACTACTGCGCCTGTTTTATTGCACAGTGTTCCTATGGAGGCAATCAAACAGAGTAACTGCAAGATACTAAACAACTTGTCTTTAGGGAAAAGATATTGGGTTGCTGCTGCAGATGAAGGGCTAAAAATCTTTACTATAAAAATCTTTCAAACATTAATGAGGACACCCACAGTGCAGGTTCTCTCTGTTGTCTTCCAAAAACAGGCAGTTTCCTAGCAACACAAAATTGAAAAAACAGTATTTACAGTCGCTGCTTCAATCTATTTGCAATCAACAATATCTGAAGTGAGCAATAATGTTTAAAAATTTAAATTAAAAAATAACAAAAAAAAACAATCCGGCCGCCTGCAAATTCAAAAACAAAAAACTCATTGAAACCATGGCAAGTGACTAACCTCGAGATTCAGCACAAATTGTGTCTGTTGTCAACCATGCCGATGAAAATAATGGGCATAATTTGCAGAAAAAACATACCAAACCATTACAAAGCAGAATTTTTTTAAAATGAGACTAACCAAACACAATCTCCTTACAGCTGCTACTTCAATCTATTCACAGTAAACGAAAAGTCGATCTGAAAATTATCTCAACACAAGACTTTGTGAGGCGACTGAGATCCAATTTACTTTCGAGACCTGACTATCTGACAGTTTGCATCCTTTTAAACAAACATATTAAATGCAAATAAGATATTATTTCAGGCGTGAGAGGAATGTTTCAACTCTTTGTGAGGCGACTGAGATCCGATTTACTTCCTATCTGACAGTTTGCAGCATTTTAAACAAACATATTAAATGCAAATAAGATATTATTTCAGGCGTGAGAGGAACGTTTCAATTGCTCGGCGGGAAAGAAGACCAACAGAAAAATAAACGTGCAGGATCATTGTGATCATCTTCCATGTCTTCTTGGAAAACGTGGACCTTTGATTTAAACAATTAGCATTGGATACGCCTTTGGCATAAACTATCAAATAATAAGTTTGGGACTGGCAAGTTGTTTCTTGGCAGTGTCGATAATTGATGCTGGCGTGTTATTATCTTGAGGAGATCATCGATGCGTGGAGATCTGTTTTTCTAGCCTGGCTTCCAATCTTCTTATCATCGTTGTGCAGCTTTCCTATCTTTAGTTAGTTTGCTTTAAATCTCTGTTTTTTAGTTTTTTTTTCTTTTTGCCAATAAAACATGCTTTGTATGGCCTGTTTTTGGGCATTCATGCTCTGTTTTTAATGTGTTCGAACTCTATTAATATGTAGCTTCTATATTGTTTCAAAGAGGTGAAAATCAATATTTGTGTTTTTTTAACAGCAGTCCATGCAGAACAGAGGAAGAATGTGAAGTTTTGTTTCAATGAGTTAATAGATTGCAATTTATTTTGTTACAGCATTATGGTATATTATTTTGTTTATCACCATTAGTGTCAGTTTCTTTTCTTTCTCTGCTGTTTCATTTCTTTAATCAGCTGGCTTAGAGGTGAGGCCTCTTTACAGAAACTACATTTGGTATGAGAGCAGGTATTTTCTTTTGGGTTTAAGATCTAGTAGTTGGAATTTCGCCAAAGATTATCATGTCAAATTCTAACACCTTGCCCATTCCAGAAGTTGATGGAAATGAGTATGATTATTGGTGCATAAAAACGATGACTTTTTTAATAGGAAAAAAATTGTGGGAGATTGTTGAATCAGGATACCAGGAGCTAGCTGATTGGAATGCAAAGATAGCTGAGGATGCCTGGAAGACTCTAAAAGAAGTTTACCAAGGCAGTGACCAAGTCCAAGTTGTCAAGTTACAGACATTGAAGAGAGAATTTGAGAATTTAAAGATGCAAGAAGCAAAAAGTGTGAGTGAGTATTGTGTCAGAGTAAAAGATGTGGTCAATAAGATGGCTACACTTGGAGAAACTGTGTAACACTGAGGTTCTGATAAAAAAGGTGTTGAGGTCTCTCACACCAAGATGGAATCATGTCGCCATAATCATGGAAGAAAGCAAGGATTTGACAACCCTTCAATTTGATCACCTCATTGGATCTTTGATCTCACGTGAAGAAAGATTAAAAGATTATTTTGGAGAAAGTGTTGAAAAAGCCTTTTCCTCCAAAGTACAAATCACAAAGAATGAAGATGGCAACAGTAGTAGCAAAAGCAATCAAAGCCAAGGTAAAGGTCAAAATCAGAACAATTCAAGAGGTAGAGGCAGAGGTGGTTCAAGAGGCAGAGGTAGAGGTAGATTTGACAAAAGGAATGTTCAATGTTACCATTGTAATAGGTATGGTCATTTTGAAAGAGAATGTAGATTAAAAGAAGGTAAAAGTGTTAATTATGCTAAAGAAGGTGATGGAAATCCTCCAGATAATTTATTTTTATCTTATGCTAAAGGAGACAATACTAGTAAAAATGTTTGGTACCTCGATTCCGGATGCTCTAACCATATGTCAGGAAATGGGAAGTTGTTTTCAACAAAGGATGAAAGTTTCAAGTCAAAGATTCAGCTTGATGATAATAAATCATTAGAGGTTGCTACAAAAGGAGCTATGGAGGCCCACACAAAAGAAGGTATGAAGAGTGTTAAAGATATTTATTACACTCATAAGTTAAAACATAGTTTGTTAAGTGTTGGACAATTGTGTGAGAAGAACTATAGAGTTGTCTTTGAAAATAAGAAATGTACAATTTATGATAAAAGTCAAGGCAACACAGTAGTCACAGTTGTGCGTATGACAAAAAATAGGATGTTCCCATTGAGATTTGGTGAACATAACAACAACCTTTCCAATATGGCATATGAAGATACAAGTTGGTTGTGGCATCTCAGGTATGGTCATTTAAATTTTCATAGTTTGAAGCTTTTAACCTCAAAAGCATTAGTTTTTGGTTTTCCCAAGGTTGAAGAGCACAAGGAGGTTTGTGAAAGATGTGCTAAAGGAAAGCATGTAAGGGAAAAGTTTCCAAAAGGCAATGCATGGAGGGCCCATCACCCCCTTCAACTTGTTCATTCAGATATTTGTGGTCCTATGCAAACGAAGAGTTTGGGTAAGTCATCATATTTTATCACTTTTATTGATAATTACTCATGAAAATGTTGGGTGTATTTTTTGAAGACTAAGGATGAAGCCCTTGATACATTCAAAAGGTTTAAAGCACTTGTGGAAAATGAGAAAGGGTGCAAAATTAAATGTTTAAGGACTGATCGTGGAGGAGAACTTTGTTCAAAAGCCTTTCAAGATTATTGTGATATGAATGGCATTAGGAGGCAACTCATCACTCCATACACACCTCAACAAAATGGGGTAGCTGAAAGGAGAAACCACACAGTGATTGAAATGGCAAGGAGCATGTTACAAACCAAGGGATTGAGTAACTCTTATTGGGGAGATGCAGTTGCTACAGTAGTGTACATTCTCAATCGAAGTCCCACTAGTGCACTTGAGAAGATGACTCCTTATGAAGCATGGTATGAGAAAAGGCATAATGTTAATCATTTCAAAAAAATTGGTTGTTTAGCTTATGTTCATGTATCTGATCAGAATAGACAAAAGTTAGATGCAAAAAATGAGTCATGTATTTTTGTTGGGTATAGTGAGGAAAGCAAAGCTTACAGGTTATATAATCCTCTCACTAATAATCTTATTGTTTCAAGAGATGTGATTTTTGATGAAGGGGGAGTTTATGGTCATCAAAAAGGCCATATGGAGAAGTCAAAATCTGCTTTGAATGATGATATTGAGCAGCCCACTAATGTTTCTGCTCCAAGTGCTATAAATCCACCAAGTAGCCCCTCATCTAATTCTTCAAGTCCAAGTTCAAGTCCAATTGCAAATCCAGCTTCAACTCCAAGTTCTAGAAGGAAAGTAAGAAGTTTGAGTGATATTTATCAAAGGAATGCAAATCAAGCACATGAAGAAAATCCAATAGGTGAGATAGTTAATTTTGCTTTATTTACCAAGGCTGATTTTGAACCACCATGTTTTGAAGAAGCATATACTAATGAAGTTTGGATGTAAGCAATGAAAGAAGAGATGGATTTCATTCATAGGAATGATACTTGGGAGCTTACAAAGCTTCCACATGACAAGAAGAAGATTGGCACCAAATGGATCTACAAGACTAAGCATAACAATGATGGAAGTGTTAAAAGGCATAAGGCAAGATTAATTGCTAAAGGCTTCACATAGAAGTATGGGATTGATTATGAAGAAACATTTGCACCAGTTGCAAGACAAGAGACCATCAAAATGCTGATTTCATTAGCAACTCAAAAGAATTGGAGCATACATCATATGGATGTGAAAAGTGCCTTCTTGAATGGATACTTAGAAGAGGAAGTATATGTGGAACAACCACAAAGTTTTCACGTGGAAGGAAAAGAGAATCATGTCTACAAATTGAAGAAGGATTTGTATGGCCTCAAGCAAGCACCAAGAGCATGGTATGCAAGAATTGATGGATACTTTTAGGAGAATGGCTTCAAGAGAAGTAAGAGTGAACCTACCCTTTACTACAAACAAGAAGGTAATGATATTCTTATTATAAGTTTGTATGTTGATGATTTGTTGTATATGGGTAGTAGTTCTAAGATGAAAGATGAGTTCAAAATTGCTATGATGAAAGAATTTGAAATGAAAGATCTTGGTCTCATGAAATATTTTTTAGAAATGAAGGTTTATCAATGTAAAAATGAAATTTTCATTTGCCAAACCAAATATGCAAAAGAAATGTTGAAGAAGTTTGGCATGGTTGATTGTAAACCATACTCCACTCCAAGTGCTCATGGAGTTGTGTTGAGTAGGAATGATGGTGCTGAATTAGTTGATGAGACTGATTATAGAAGTATAGTTGGGAGTTTGATGTTTCTAACCCACACAAGGCCTGATATTGCATATTTAGTTTCACTTGTTTCAAGGTATATGGCAAATCCGTCAGAAATACACATGAAGGCAACTAAAAGAATTTTGAGGTATGTGAAAGGCACTCTAAATTATGGTATTCATTACTATTCTTCTAAAAGATTCAATCTTGTTGGCTTTAGTGATTCAGATTGGGGAGGTAGTATGGATGATCGTAAGTCCACATCTAGAAATTGTTTCTCTTTTGGTTTTGGGTTGATTACTTGGAGTTCCAAAAAACAAAGCATGGTTGCTCTCTCATCCACAGAAGCAGAGTATGCTGCAGTCACCTCAGCAGGTACACAAACTTTTTGGCTTAGAAAAGTTTTAAAAGAAATTGGTGAGAAGCAGATTCAGCCTACAGTGATTTATTGTGACAATGTAAGTGCCATCAAGTTAGCAAAGAACCTAGTCCATCACATTAGAACAAAGCATTTTGATTTGAAATATCACTTCATCCATGATTTAGTACAGAAGAAGGAAGTTGAATTGAAGCACATCAACACCCAAGATTAGTTAGCTGATATCTTCACCAAGGCAGTTGCAAAAGTTCAGTTTTTGTCACTTCGAGATAAGATTGTGAGCCCTCTTAGCATCAAGGGGGAGTATGTGGATAATTGATGTTGGCATATTATTATCTTGAGGAGATCATCAATGCGTGAAGATCTGTTTTTCTAGCCTGGCTTCCAATCTTCTTATCATCGTTGTGCAGCTTTCCTATTTTTAGTTAGTTTGCTTTAAATCTCTATTTTTTAGTTTTGTTTTTCTGCCAATTAAGCATGCTTTGTATGCCCTGTTTTTTGGGCATTCATGCTCTGTTTTTAGTGTGTTTGAACTCTATTAATATGTAGCTTCTATATTGTTTCAAAGAGGTGAAAATCAATATTTGTCTTTTTTTAACAGCAGTCTGTGCAAAACAGAGGAAGAATGTGAAGTTTTTTTTCAATGAGTTAATAGATTGCAATTTACTTTGTTACAGCATTATGGTATATTATTTTGTTTATCACCATTAGCTCTGCTGTTTCATTTCTTTAATCAGCTGGCTTAGAGGTGAGGCTTCTTTTCAGAAACTACAGGCAGGGGGTTTTCAGGAGTGAGACATGTTTCCGGCTGAAACCCCACACTATATATAGCCTATTGGCTAAAAATCTTTCAGATTTTCTGCAACGTCGTTGGGTACGTCCCCAAGTAAAAAACACAAAGAAGACAAATTAGATGTGGTTAGTGCTTTGAAACTCTTCTTTTTCCCAAGGTATCCACTTCATGTGTTTGGAGCGTACCCTAGACTTCTAAAATTAGGTAGCTAAATTAAATAGCCTTGGCTTTCTTGAATTTGGATCAATTTCTACTCTCAGGCCCATTTCTGCAATTGCCAATGTATTTACAGAATTTTGCAGCTCCAGCTCAGCTACTTCTCGCTGGTTCTCTCTATTGTCTTCTAGTAAATTTCTTACTGCCCATAAGTCCTATTCTCTTAAGAAAAAAACTCCACAACGTTGCAAAAGTATAAATAAACCACCACATTCTCGAATCTGATCTTGGACGTGCTTCCTCCGAAAGCTAGCATTAGCAAGGACTGATACAATGTCTCGCCGATAGCCTTTGTAAGGGCACACATCTCCTGTTTGATCAGCATGAACTGTTCTGTCTTTATCCCCATCATGTAATGAATAAGGGTCCTCACACGTATCTTCTAAAGTGCTTCTCATGGTTTTGCTAGGACTCCCACCTGTCATTTCTTTAGATTGATTGAGATCTGTTGGACAAGGATTTGTAATTCCTGTGCTAGCTTGCCTCGTGGCTTTCTTTACAGCCTCAGGAGGACCAAGCTCCCTAAGCAAATCTATCATCAATCGTATGAGTTCAGATGAAACCAGAGAGTTTCCTACAAATAATTTTCCATTTTCTTGATTTTGGTGCATGTCTGCAGATAAGGTAGGAGAGTCCTCACATGCACAGATATCCGAGTATATTTAAGGAATAACCCAAGACATCAATAGCAGGCAATCCAGTTGGAAGTGCCGGTGAGTTCACAGGTCTGAAATCGATTCTTCCCTCAAATTTCTGTACAATCTCAGCGATAAATGTTACAGTTTCCCTCACAACAGATTTGCATTCCTTTGAATTCACTAACAGTGAGAATTCTTCCATTTGGTGATTCATAAATTTGGCAATCACATATATGAGAAGTGCCTGTTCTAAAGAAAAGATTTCTCTTCCATCCCCTTTCCTGGCTGAAGAAACTTCTTGTGAACTTGGACTATCAAACAATTGCACAAAATATGGTTCAACATAGCATATCTTTGTAAGGAGGAGCTCCAGCCATTTGCCTTCGATCCCAGCTGTATCCAGGGCACGACAAAAATATAGAAAATTATATTTCAATTCCAACAGATGAAAATATCTAATTAGAAATATAATTAAAATTAAATTTGAATTATTGTAAAATTATTAATATTGTTTTTTTTAATACATTACTTAACTATCCATACTTTTAGAAAGCCTTCGTTGTCTGCCCCATAAAAAAAATGAAATCAAGGAACATATCCTTATCACAAAAGAAAAAGAAAAAACATTAAAACCCATATTTCATTCATTGATACAACGGCATAATTTAAACACGAATGAAATAAATACATAAAAAAAGTTAAAACTGATCTGAAATTAAAAATAATCAGTAGAAGCTTGTTTGAAGGACATACCAAAGACCTCAAAAGCACCAAGCATCATCTCAAGACATCAAAATGACAATGCAAAAGACAATACAACCCAAACAAACATACCCAATCCTGCAACATCAGACCTGAACTACAACATCCAAGATTACTCGAGGCACCAAGGGGCATGGTGGAATTGTCACTAGTTAAAGATTACATCAGCAGGATGGATGAAACTGTCACTGTTGTCATAAATAACTGAATAGTCATTTATTTAATCTGGAAATCAGTAATACACCAGTCAAGATGAGTTCATATAGCTTAAGGCTTTCGTAGCTGGAAGGTGTTATGTATGTTTCCATTTACAGGGTGTGATTTAGATCCATCTCCTTAATTTTTTTATCATGCTGGTGCATGAAAAATAATTCAGAGGGATTAAGAATCTTTTGAGCGTGGGGTGAATCGTGCAAGATGCCCCAATACTCGGAGGGGGTGAGATGCAGAATTTTGGGGCACCAGAAAGCACCAAGAAATATCTTGATTCTCAACAGATTTCATACATAGCAGTTGAGGTAGATAGAAGAATTGGGGAATAAAAGCATGCTTTGCTATAAATCAAAATACAATTTCAATTGTAAGTTCAGTGGCGCAGAGAGCATTTAATTGGATTTTGCGGAAATACCTTTTAGGTACTTTTTAGTTGGTCGAACTTCCATGAGAAAGATAATAGGTAGGTAAAGTGCAAAAAGTCATAGCTCTTCTGTCTATCAATTAGTGGTTGTATTATCTAAATGGAGACACTACTCTACATAAATTTTAGTGATTTATGCATATGAATTCCAATGATTGCCGAACTTAGTTCTTTTCCAGGTATCAAGCATCGAATTCTGCCATTAATTCCTGTGCATCTCTGAATATATTTTGGAGAAATTTGCAGTTCCAATTATGGAATAGAAAACATTGCACTCAAAGTTTGGGGACTGAGCAGATTCTTTCCCGGTACTGATACAATTTAACCAAAAAATATAGGGGCTCCACTACTCAATTAAGTTGAACTGCATCTGGGCAGGCAGGTCTATATTGTCAGTCAATACTGGATATGCACTAAATAAATAGAATTGTTGTTGTTGCAACAACAGAAGTAGATCCCGAAATTCGATTAAAAAGGGCAAAAAAAAAATTAAAATAAAAAATTGAACTTTAAAACCCTGCTTATAGAAACCCCTGATAACCCCGATATCAAAGGGAAAAATAAAAATCTAAATGTTGTTCATTAAAATGTAAAGAGAAGAGCAAGAGAAAAACAAACCAATAAATTTGATCAAAGACACTTAATAAAAGAGGGCTATACCTTTCTGTGATGTCCACAAAAGGCCTGCAAAAATTGGGCATCCGTCATTTCCACAGATCTCCCTGAGACGCCCCTGGCTGTCCTTACAACAGGTGCATATAACCATACACAAAGGCTCGTATATTCTAGCATCTTCAATTGATGCAAAACCTGCAAAAATGTGAGGAAAAAATGCTCACCATACAGCAGATTGTTGCTTCTCTCCTGCCAAGCAAACTTTCCCCAGCAGCTGCAAAATCATCTGGCAAACATCTAGGCCTTCCCAAGACGAATTTCCCCAAAAAGTAGGGTTACGAGTGCACTTTGCTATTAATTCGCAAGAGAAACCGCGATTTCCAACCCCCTCTCACAAACAAACGAGGCTCGGTTTGTGACTTCTCCAGCACAGAGGTTTCTTAATACCTTTAAAACCGTGCAGGTGAGTTTATATGAGTCCGTTTTCTCATGGTTATTGGCCTCACTTATGGAGGAAAGATAGTTAAGAAATGGGGAGACTCGTAACTTTTTTCAGTGGATATCGGAGCGAGAAGAAGATACGAAGAATTGCAGGATTGCGTTGAAATCTGAAGGTGGGTAGGGATGCCCATTATCCCCTACATTATTTGCAATATACATTGACAAATTAGAGAAATTAGAGAAGTGGATCAATAAGTTTGGTGGGGAAGGGGTCTACTTGATCAATTGTGTTATAAAGTTGCTTTTATATGCGGATGATCTTGTCTTAATGGCAAAAACAGCACAAGATTTGAAAGAACATTTAAAAGCACTAGAGCTATTTTGTCATCAGGTAGGGATGCAAGTGAACACTACCAAAACTAAGGTCATGATCTTTACCTTGAAGAGAAAGAAGGTTCATAGGGAATTTGTTTTTGAAGGCAGCCCTTTACATGTGGTCAATGAATATAAGTATCTTGGCCTTTATTTCCACAACAAACTCAATTGGGAAACGTGTAGAGCAAAAGGATACAAGGGGGATGGAAAGCTTTGCACTCATTGCAAAATAGATGCAGAAGAGTCGAGTTATGGGATTGGAAGACAAAGAAAACTCTTTTGGGGCTTTTAGTTGTTCCAGTGGTACTATATGGATGTGAAGTTTGGGGTAGCAACACCTCAGCAAAAAAAAGTGGAGATAGATAGAGAGATTGCAAAAACATTTAATCACACATAGTCTCAAGATTAAATCTATTGTCCCTTATGAGATTGTTCTAGCTGAGGTCGGGGCTTTCCCTGTTGAAGCATCTACTATGTTTCGATTGTTAAGCTATCTAAGAGGATTAGATAACATGGAGACTCATCGCTGACCAAAAATGGCAGCTAATGAAAAATTAGATAGAAGAAAGAGCACGTGGATGAAACAAAATATCAAATGGATGAGCAAGTGGGGTATTAGCATAAGTGAGTGTCCAAATAACAATGGGGAAATAAAAAGGTATGTGCAAGGAAAGTTCAAAGAAAGCATGTGGAAAGGGCCACTTGGGAAGAAAAAGGAATACTATGTCAAACATTTTAACCCTATACATGACCATACACAAAAGACCTACATCGGAATGGAAATAAAATGGAAAGAAAAAATGCTAATAGCTCAGATAAGAACAAGTTCGCACCAACTTAGATGTGAGACTAGAAGATGGATGATACCTAAAGAGGAGTGGGCAGACAGAAGGTGTAGATATTGCACTCAAGAAGCTATTGAGGTAAAATGGCACTACATCAGGGAATGTTCAACTTACAAGGACATCCGAATCAATTATATTGAGACATTAAAAGGGAACAATTTGGGTGATTTGTTTGAAGAAGAGAAGATAATAAGGTTTGCAGATTTTCTGGTCAAGATACACAACAAAAGATCCAAGATGCAGAAAGAAAAGGAAACATAGGTTTTGTGTTTTCTAGGGGTTTCAAGTTTCTTCGCTGGCTATCTATGAGTCCCATAGGCTGCTTGGCCTCGTGGACGTGATTAAAAACATTCATTCATTCCATTCAATTTCTCTTGTAAAATGCCTAAGGAGATTCAAACTAATTTAACAGGGGTTAAATAGCATTTGGAGCTTTAGGAGATGCAAGGGATGCGCCAACGGGAAATTTAAGGGAATGCAATCATTTTCTTTTCTTTCTTTTGTATTTTGTTATATCTGAAAAATAAGTATATATCTAATTACATAATAATTAGTTCATTATAAATATAAGAATTGCAAAATATCATTTTGTAATGAAATACTAAATCATGTTAACATATACAAATTTTACTCATCTTTAAGAAATTAAAATAATTATATCTACGCTTCGGAAATACAAAAATATGTATTAGTATTTATACAATCCATTCGAAGTCACAACTGTTTTGATTAACATCATATTTTTTATTAGTAACATGACATAACAAAATTAATAGATCTTTAATAAAAAAAATAGCTAGACAAGCTCACATTTAAAAATAGTCTTTTATACAGGCCCTTTAATTGTTGACGGTTCTACTAAACTTGGCACATAATGATCAAACAACATCTCAAAATGATTTGACATTAAAACTAAGTTACCTTGCCATATTAACATAAAGTTAGGTGATCCCACAAAGTTGGTTTACAATTTCTGGGACGAACTAATTTTTGCTAAAATCACATATTTTTAGAAAATATAATGATTTAATCCTTAAAAGGTTCCATTTAAAGAATTCCAATTGAAGAGGGTTTGATCAAACTACCTTAAATCAAACCCCCTTGGATAGAACCCTGCTAGTTTTAAACCATACCTATAACAGAGTCTCATTTACACCTATCAAAATGTTGATAAAACCACTTTTATTTACCTTTTGGGGGATCAAATGAATTCATTTAATTTTTATTTTTTGCAAGTATGTAGTCCTTATTATAAGCTTCCCAAAAGTATAATTTTAAATAAATTTAATTTTATTATTATATTTATTTTTTATTTCGTGAATGTAGGTTTTTCACAAAACTAAGCTCTTTGTTCTGCACATGTGGAAAAATACCAGATTATTAGAAGAAGAAAAAAAAAATTAGTGCCAGATATTGAGGTCCTTGATCCAACAAAGAAAAAAAAAAAGAATTTCAATACATACAAAAAGAGTTACGTACATAACTGACTTGAATTTTTGAAGATAATATTTATAGTGTTAAATCTAAATCAAAAAAAATTATAATTTTATCCTTCATGGAAAAAAAGTTATGCATTATATGAGCTCACTTTTAAAAAATGTTGTTTTCTGAAAAAAATTAGTTTTTGAAGGAGATGGAAAAAGAAGTACAATCTAATTCCAAAATTTTGAAAAAATATATTTAGAATCTATAGACAAAATGTCAAAAAACTCTAGTTTACATCATCTTCAAATTCCTCATGGTTTAGCTGTTATAGGTGCTCGAAAGTGAAGATTTAGTTAGAAAAAATTATTTCAGTGTCCAGTTTGGCCAAAAATTGTAAACCATTATTGTGGGATCACCCAGTTGTATATACATCTTGAATCTTTGTTGAATTAAAATCCATATTGAAAGTTTCTAAATGTCATATGAAGAAACATAACCATAGATCAACAACTTAGAGGTAATGGATGTACTATAAACTAAATCTCTTTTAGGCGTTTCATTGGAATTATCTCAATTTCGATAAGTGGTGAAAGCAATGAGAACTTTAAACAATCAACAACTTCAATCATTTTCTATTTTTTAAGAGTAATCTATTATGGTTCTTTATTCTTTCTCAAAAGTGAACTTTATAGATAGAGGGACACATTATTTTTCTTATACATGCCCATAATTATTGACTTTCAAGGATAAGATAAACCTCTAAATTGTATTTCAAATGTATAAGTACGAAACTTGAAAAAATATAGAATAAAGTAATTAAATTCTAAGAAATTATTCTACCCTACATATCAAGATCTACTAAAAAAGTGAGTTAAGTCGTGTGATCTCATAGAGAGTACATGCAACAATTTTATGTGCAGGTCAATAACTACACTTGTATTTTACAAACAAAATAAACAAATTAACTTATTTGAAGTATTTGTAAACTCTCACTACCACACTACTATTTGGGGGTTGAGATTGCTCTTCTTAAGCGATCGATACACAATTTTACAAGACAACATGCAACACTAGTAAAGAGTAGAGCCATGAGCTCAAATACCAAGAGGACATACCAAAAATCAAAATTTGGTCAAAATTTTGGTTGAGCACAACTCCTCCAAGGGAAAATTTACCAACCAAAAATAAAAGCTAACTTTTGTAACTTAAAAATTAAAAAGGAATTGGATCCTAAAAAAAACATACTAAGGAAAGAATAAAAAATGTGTTAAATAGCAAACGTAAAAAATAAAAAATCAACTCCCCATATATTGACATCCAACGGCAAAAACAAACTAGTATGCATCAATCCCAATTTCAAGAAAAAAATAATAATTAAAAATCTCACCTTAATTCCCCTTTCTAAATCCACTTAGAAAGTTATTTATGAATACATACTTGTCACTGCAAAAAAATAAAAAATAAACTTGTCTATATCTATAAAATATATGCAAACAAATACTTCAAATTTTAATCCACTTAAAATAAGATTAATTGTCCCAATTGTAAAAATTATCAATTACAATTTATCCAAAGCAAAAATAAATAAAATGAATAAACAAAAAAAATCTCCAAATCCCCTATTAATGGGTTTAGGGGAGTTGAGTCTCAAAAAAAAGTGATAAGAGGAAAAATGGATACCTCCAACGGGTCGGGGTGGTTGAAATTAAATTTTGATGGGGCACCAAAAGGAAATCAAGGTAAGTTTCTAGAGCTGGATGTGTAATGTGAGGTTGGAAGTGGAAAGTTTTGTGCTTAGCCTCTAGAAGACTCAAGTTAGGGACTAACAACAAGATTAAGTTTCAGGCCCTTATTGTAGGCTTATAGATGTGCTCCAAATTGAATCTCAAAGGATGCCCAACATGGATATAATAAATTATGGATAAAATATATCAGTTAGAAGCTTAATGCCCTTCTAATCTTGGCACTCTCCTTACTAGAGAATATGGATAACTAGATACAATAAATCATGTAGTCACATGGATGTTGATTGTTTGGCCAACTCAGTAGTAGATTGTGGTGAGGAACTTGTTGTCAATACATCCTTCTTTGTTTGTCCTTTGTCAGCTCATAATGAAAGGGATGATGTGGGCAAGTACATCAATATAATATAATCATGATGAGTTATTGTAGGTGGTTTTGTTTTGGCAAGTATGCCAATTCAAATGAAGTATAATCATTTTTATGCTAGTCATCTCTCCTCTCACTAGCTCCATTTGTGTGAATTAATTTCTTATGTCACTTATTTATTTGCAATGGATCTCATCATGGAAGACTATTTTTATTAGTCACAACTCTTTGTTGGTAAAATGGAAACCCCTATTCTCCTACTTAGTTCTTAGCGACATATGGCTTTCCTTGGTTTGGTGAATGAGAAATGTTTGCAAACTACCTTCGAAACTCGAAGTGGTATGATATTGATAGACACTCAATAGGTCCTTGGTGATGAATTCTTGTCTTTTGAGCACAAATATATGGCTGATTTAGACATTGCCTCCATGTTTATGGTTTTTTTACTAGATTTGGGAGAACTAAAGGACCCAATAAAGATCATTGCTTTGATGTTCATTAAAAATCACCTTTTGGATGGTTTTGAAGATGATACTTCCAAAGCTAACCACAACCTAAAAATTACTCAAACAAGTTTGTGATACCCTACACAAGCTCAAACAATCATAAAATAACATTGGCCTACACAAAAACACAATTTGACTCTTCAAAACCACCCATTTTCTTAAAGAAAACTCACTTTTACACACATGGGGTTCAACTCATTTTTGGTGATTGCAATTGAGTTTCTAAGTTGGAACTCATCTTTCTTCCTCTTCCACCAAATGTTGGCCCGATCCACACATCTGCCAGCCTAATTGACTTTTTTTTTTAAAGTTGAAGTTTCTCCTGAGTCACCAGTGTTGCCCTGTCTGCCTTTTCAGACTCTTTCATTGCTACAGATCGTCTCCGGGATTTAATCATTTGTACCACATGTGGTTGATGTGCTTTGAATCCTTGCATCTAAAGGAAATTTTCTCAACATAAATACTACTAGGGAATTTCAATGTTGCCATTGTAGTTGGTATTAAAGCCAGTACCTGCAACATTGAAAATTATCCTTATATAATAATTCCCTCCATCTTGTTGGCTTGTAACACTCTTGATGGTGGCTACATGAAATTTGCTTTTGATTCCTCTTCTACATTAGAGGGAACTCATATATCCTTGTTCTGACTCTTCTGAATTATTAGAATCAGAATCACTAGCTTCCATATTCAAAAATTCCTAACCACCATCTTCAATAAATTGGCCACTAGTTCAAGTTCATTCTTCTTTCATAATATTTTATATCCATGGAGTTCAACCATTCCTTCATGCCATCAAGTGAAGATTGAGGAATGGCGTCAATGCGGAGTACATCCCGCTTGAAGTCTTTCAAAATAATAGCCATATCAAATGCCTTTTGCCCAAGTCATACTCTCTCAAGGTTAACAATCATACATTGAACTTCTTGCCCCTCCTAAAGTTTGGACCACATTCATTACCTCCACATAAAACTCGAAATCCTTGGTCTTCTTGGTTCCCACACCTTGATATGGTTATGCAAATGAAAATGAAGTAAAGTAATCACCTCCTTCTTCGTTGGCTAGAAGAATGCATCCTTAATGTTTTGATACATGATATCAACTCTCTTCTTCTCTCATGGTTGAATATCAAAATCCAGTATGGTAGGCCTCCAAAGTTCCAATCATCTTTCTTCCTCTTCCACCGAATGTTGGCCTGATCCACACATCTGCCAGCCTAATTGGCTTTGTTTTTTGAAAGCTAGAGTTTCTCCTAAGTCACCAATGTAGCTCTCTCTGCCTTTTTAGACTCTTTTGTTGATACAAATCATCTTTGGGATTTAATCATCTATACCACATGGTTGATGTGCTTTGAATCCTTGCATCTAAAGGAAATTTCCTTTACATAAATATTGCTAGGGAATTTTAATGTTTCCATTTTAGTTGGTATTAAAGTCGGTACCTATAACATGAAGAGTGATTCTAATTCCTCTTCTACATTAGAGTGTTGATATCCTTGATCTGACTCTTCCGAATTTTCAGAATCAAAATCACTAGCTTCCATATTCAAAAATTCCTAACCAACATATTCAATAAATTTATTTGGATCATTAGTAGTAGTCTTCAAAATTGGTTGCTAGTACAAGTTCATTCTGCTTTCATAATACTTTATAACCATGAAGTTTAGCCATTCCTTGATCCCATCAAGTGAAGATTGATGAATGGCGTCAATGCGGAGTACATCCCACTTGAATTCTTTGAAAGCAATAGCCATATAAAATTCCTTGTTCCCAAGTCCTACTCTCTCAAGGTTAAAAATCTCAATCTCACTAATAGCGATTACTAAGAAAGGTAATTCCACCAACTCTACCAAGCAGTTTACCATAAGAATAATAAAAGCAAAGGCTTTGAAAGGAACTCCATGAAAACCAAGCTCTCTAAATGGTACATATCAAACTCTAGTTCAAAATATTTTAGATGAGGCTGCTCCCATAGCTCTCTTACTCGCTTGACAAATCCTTGAAACTCTGTATTGATTTTATTTTTCATGTCCCTCTCTTGTTGTTCTTACTCAATTTCATCAAGATCATACATTGACCTTCTTTCCCCTCCTAAAGTTTGGACCACATCCATTACCTCCACATAAAACTAGACATCCTTGGTCTTCTTGGTTCCCATGCCTTGATATGCTTATGCAAATGAAAATGAAGCAAATTAATCATCTCCTTCTCTGTTTGTTGGAAGAATGCATGCCTAATGTTTTGATACATGATATCAACTCTCTCTTCTACTCTTATGGTTCAATACCAAAATCTAGTATGGTGGGCCTCTAGAGTTCCAGTCATCTTTCTTTGTCTTCCACCAAATGCTAGCCTGATCCACACGTTTGCCAACCCAATTAACTTTGTTTTTGAAAGTTGAATGGTGCAGGAGCACCCACACTTCACCCTCAATTTATGATTTTTTTATGGTAATTTTGGAGGAAAGTTGGTAAATGTTAGTATTTTGAGGTCTTTTTGTCTTGAATAAGGTCTAATAGACCAATCTTTTATGTACTTTGGGAATTAGTAGGTTAGGGTGGACAAATGTGCAAAAGCACTCTTGAATTAAATAATTGTTGGTATTGCCATAAAGGAAAATTATGTAAAAATTAGGTGGGAGTGCAGAGAAAGAGTCTAAAATTCATTTTATAAGGGTGTCTAATTGGTCCTAGGCCTTTAGAATAATAAATTTGCATAATAAAGCTTGTTAAGCAAAACCATTATTAAATACTAGTATTTGTAGGCTTAATAAGTGTTTGGTGGTTCAAAGGTAGTTATGGGCATTGAAGGGAGATGATTATCATTTGAAATGTATTAAAAACATCATTCAAGCCTAAATGGGGGTTCAATCAATATTTTTTTTGAAGATTGGTGCTCTTCACAACGCCTAAAACTATGGAATTTCAACATTTTCTGAGTTTTTCAGTTTCTTTTCTCTGTGTATGGCCCAGTACAGGCCTCCTATGAATAGAAATTCATGAAAAACTATGGTGGTAGGTCTTAACCTATATTTCAATCTATTTTGATACACCTTTAGTTGTTTTAGTGAAAGGAAAATCCATTTTTCTTTGTTCAACCTGTACAGACCAACAGGGTCTAAGTTTACTTTATTTTTTGTGATGGATCCCTTCCTCCTACTGTGGTGAATTGTGACTCGAAGGAAAGGTTTACAATGTGTTTTTTTCAAGTTTCATTAACTCTTTTAATAATGGTAAGGAGTTTATAGGGCTGGTGATGTTTTAGGATGAGAATGTGAGATTTTGGCTTGAAATGGAGGAACCAAAGTGATGTTTTTGGGATCTACCGAGTCTAAAGGCCAAGTGAAGGTTTATTATGTGTGTGCAGACCCTAAAAAAAAAATTTGATTCTTTGTTGAGGTTTGGAAGGCCTTGGAGTTGTGAGATGCTAAAAACCCTAGGTATTTGTTAGGAAATTGAGGGTTTTAACAAATTATGGCTTAGAGGTTGAGTGTTTTTCTAAAACCTATGGAATTGGGAGTTTTGTGACCTATTTTATTACTTTCCAAGAGCTCGTGGGGTTAGAAGAAGTTTAAAGAGCAATTTGTTTGTAAAATAGGGCTAATTTTGTAGCCTTTTTGTAGGGTAGTTTGAAGGATCTCCAAGAAACTGCAAAGAAACCTTGTATGTCTGGCTTGGGAATGGTGTTGGGGGTTTGAGTAGATGCTATATTGATGATGAGATGGTCCTTGAGAGGTATTCTCTAAAATTTAAGCCAAATTGTTGAGTTTGGAAGCCTTTTTGTTGGTAGTTGTTCCAAGATGGCCAAATGAAATAACAAAGGTTGTTGATTTACTGAAATCTGATTTGTTTGAGTCTTCTCCACCTTGACTCTGCATCACTAAATTTTCTCCCGAGTCACTAGTGTAGCTCTCTCTGCCTTTTCAGACTCTTTCATTGCTACAGATCATCTATGGGATTTAATCATTTGCACCACATGGTTGATGTGCTTTGAATCCTTGCATCTAAAGGAAATTTCATCAACATAAATAATGCTACTCTCTGAAGGTTGACAATTTCAATCTCACTAATAGTACATTTCCAACCATATTCAAATATTTTCCTTCAAAAGGATACAAATTTAAATATTGACCTAAATAGCCTTCAAGAGGCTTTAAATAGCCTTTACAAATGATTCTACATCTTTCCAATCATATGCCTAATTGTTCTTTTTGTAACTAACATGACTTATTACATTATAAATCAATTGTGGATGTGTTATGACCTTATTCAATTGACAAAACTCAAACACAAAACTAACTTAAAAGATTTTCGTGAACCAAATTTGCTCAATAACCTTGGTGCCCCTACACCAAATTTCATTATTTCAGTAAATGTCATTACAAGTAAATCTCATTGCAATGCCTTAGGTACTCTGTTCTCACAAATATTTTACAATGTCACTCATACATTCGAGATTCTCTTCTAATTTCTACATCATAGGTTCTCATTTAGAGGTTAACTTCAAATGAGAAACTTGAGATTCCCTCACAAAGCTTCACACACTCTTTTATAATTGCTTGAAATCAAAATTGAGATTTGTCAAAATCATCAAAATAAGGATGTTGCATTTATTTTTTGGCTAAGATTCTCTTCGATGGCTCCAAAATCAACATTTTCTACAAGGAGAGACCAGTCAATTTTTACTAGTTTAGTTATAGATAGGAAAAGTAAAAGAATAAAAAGAAACAGCTCATGTCCAAAATGGAAATGAAATGAAAATAGATGGAAGGAACTTATAGATAGGCATGGAAGTATCTCAACTTAGTCACTCCTGCTCATACATCTTCACTGCGATTTCCAAGATACCTATTGCACACAACACCTCTCATGAATCTAGAATATCCTGAAATTCGAGATGCTCCTATAATGTCTACATCATAGGTGCGCTCATGATAAGGTTAACTTCAAATGAATAACTTGAAATTCCCTCACCAAGCTTCGTACACACTTTTGTAATGGTTGAAAATCATAATTGAGATTTGTCAAGATCGTCAAAATAGGGATGTTGCATTGCTTTTATGTCTGAGATTTTCTTGGATGGCTCATAAATCTACATTTCTACAAGGGGACACCATTCAATGTTTACTGAGTTACTTATAGATATGCAAAGTAAAATAAGACATGATAGCATTGGCATCAAGTAAATTAATGTAGATACAAGTACAAATTAATAAGAACCATTGTGCATATACTTACAAATTAATCCAATGAACCATTTAGATCTGTTGTACTCTTTATTGTGTCAAGTATTGCCTCATGGTCAGACTCACGGACCTTCCACAAGGTCTTGTTCAAAGGTCTACCCCCATATTTTCTCAAAGTAACATTGGATGCCACAAAAAGGTTCGAGTAATGAAGAATCTTACGATGCATTTCAAAGTCCTCAGACAACCAATGTTTAACACTCTTATGTGTGTACCTTCTAGGCCATGTTCCAGTAACAACAACTAAGCCTGTAGGGTATTCGATGTTTTCTCCATCTATAACTGGGGCTTCCAATTTCTTTTTAGCCTCAAAACAATGACACAAGTAATAGTTCATTCCCTCTTCGTTTTCTTCATTTGCAATAACTGCATAAACATTCCCTACGTTGATATGTGCAGAAAATCACTTAAAATTAGTCAACATTACGAATATAGTACAAAGTAAGATAACAATATGGAATTTCAAAAACTAAGCAAGTAGATATATTACCTGGTTGAACTTGATCTGATATGTGGTCAAAGTCGACTGATGATTCCATCTGTGTTAGTTCCAATGTCGTCAGAGGGCGATATGTGTGAAGTGGGCTAAGATAACTTGTCAACCATTTGTCAACCCACTCCCAACTCACAATCATTCCAAGCTTGCATTGTACATGAAGAACAAAAGCATGCCATCTTACGTGTATCGATACTCCATGAACCTACATTTGAGCGAAGGAAAGAGTGTAGCTCACTCGATCCTGTTAGTGTACAACAATCCTCATATGGTGCAATGTTAGTATCATCCATCAACCAAAAAAATCTATGAACTAAAGACGTACCTTCATTACCTAGACCCATTGAAGCATTACACCACTCAATGATTGAACTTGCATCTGTCAACTTTGCACTATCTTTATACTTTAACTCTTCTTGTGCTAATACTCTTTTCACACATGCTCCTACACCATCATGCTCTCCCTTTCCATGCCTGACCTCACAAAAGTTCCACATATGCTGAACACTTGTAGTGAGATGCATCCTGCACAACCAGTAGAACATGCATGTGTTCTTGAACTATGTTGCACAGTTATCCGACCATATGTTATGCCCCTCTAAGCCAAATCACTATAGAACATCTGGAAGCAACCTTGCACGAACTCTAGAGAATTTGTGTGTGATCATCACTAATATAAAAGTGATACTCCCTCAATACCTTCATTTGGTCCTCTGTACTATTAGCTGAATGAATGAATGTTATGTGCACAAATATTGAAACCTGTGTGGAGTTGTAATATTATGACTACACCTCACACTGTGGCTGTAGATTGTTGTTCTCTGCAAAGTCAACCACTGATACTATGCTGCCAACTAGAAAGGTATCCTTGCATAGCTTGAATTGAGTGTCTAGCCATCAAGCTCTATGGGTACTCCTTGCATACTCATACACTAGAAACTCATGAAACATGGACATAAACTGATACACTGGAATCTTCTCAATAACCAAATCACACCTTTTTGCTTGAGACCCATCTTTTGTAGTGTATGCCAATGTATTTTACTTCCCGAAATCTACTAGTTTATGTCCCACCTCATCTGTGCTTTCCATATGTTGACATATTGGCATTCGTTGCAAGCCACCACAACGCTCGCATGAACCATCCAAGCATGTTGTCCTATAGAATATTTGGCCATCCTCTATTTGACATAAGATTTTTTATAAGAACACTCTTGAAGATTTTGGTGGGGTTTCTATGCCACAATCCTGCAAACATCATTAGTATGCAAATCTAAACATTTAGAACAATAAACATCATAATGGTTAGCGAATTCAATATGTAGTTTACAACAACAAGTAGTGCATGTTTGATTTATCTTGACATAAAAAGGTTTAAACATTTCAAAAAATCTTTGAGAAATACTAATTTGAGGATAAGCATTTTGAAATTTATGAAAAAATTGGGTTTGAGTCGTGTCCAAAAAATGTTTTGGATGTGGCTCACGGTTCCAACTATCGATTCTCCTTCTTACGACATCCCTTTGATTCATAGATGGCCTTGTATTATTCTTCCAATAATCTTCAATTAGTGTTCTCAATGCTTCAACAACTTTTTTATCTTTATGTGGTAGTCTTCCAGAGAATGCCCATAATTCATTTGAATCGGTGCCCTCAATTCTTTGCCACCTTTGAACGACTGTTGATAAAAAATTTCTACTAATTCCCATTTGTTCACTTGTCTTTTTAATGAGACGAGATCTCTTTGTTTGATAGCTTACCAAAGTCGATGTAATTACACGTTGGGTGACATTACTATACTATGAGCGTGAGGTCTTACCCACACTCTCATAAGCATCCATTAGATTCTTCACAATAGTGTTTTCACTTGATGCATTCGATGTTCTCAACCCAAGAGTCTTCATGATGTTTTTGTACTTTAAACACCACATCATTTGAACAAATAGTTGACATCTTCTGGTCTCATTTAGCCTTTCAAAGAACATTTGCCAAATCTTATCAGCATATCTTTTACAAGTGCGTTCTGGAATCTTACCTTCCATGTGCTACAAAATATCCTCATTAATATTAATCAAAAACTTTGGCTTTCTACGCAAAATTCTAGATGGTGTTCTCTTAGGTACATACATCTCAACATTAGCAATTTCATCAATATTTAGTTGAGGTGGGTTAGATTGCATACCTGCGACCGAGGGTGGAATAGAATACATACCTTGAGGTTCATGTTGGGATGATGGCATACCTTGTTCATAAAATTTGAGTGATGATGCACTCTCAACTTCAGATGTGGTGGATGGTGTCCAACCATACTCACTTGTGGTAGATGGTGTCCCTCCATATTTGCTTGTGCTTAATGGTGTCCCTTTGTATTCACTTGCGGTAGAGGGTGTGTCTCCAACTATAGTATATGCATCTCCCCTAGCACGACTCTTTTGCATTCGTGCCCTTTGTGCTGCCAATTTCTTTTCTCTTTTTGACAATTGAGGTTCCTCTTCAACTGGCTTGTTTTCGTCAATCGTTCCCAATTTCTTTTTTTCACGATATTCCCTCATCTATTTTTTCTCTTTATCTTTGAAGTCTTCGAGCTGATCATTTGTTATTTTTTTCCTTTTAATAGTTTGTTTCTTCGGCATGACGAATAATTTTACCTACGCAAAAAGGGTTAAGTCAAGTCAAATTAACTAATAGTGAAGGGTTGTAAAAGTCTATTAAAGAGGAAGACCAACAATCACCTCTTTCAAATGTTAGTTTTCGAAGTTGAAGTGGTTTTTTTTAAGAGGGAAACATTATAAAAGGCCATGATAAACTTGAATGGAGGATGATCTTGGATTGGGTGTCAAACCAAATGAGGAAATGTTGAGTCTTCCTTAATAAAATTGAGGTTTTGGTGACTGAAATTGAGTTTTTGAGTTGGGAAACATTATTTTATGTTAGATTGAGCATGAGCAGGGTATATTAGGCTTTTTTCAATAGTTTTCAAGTTTTGGAGTGTTTGGCAAGTGCTACTTTCAATAAAACATATGGTTTTTAAGCCTAGGGAGAGGGTTTTATGGTTTAGGTGGTAAATGATTGAATCTCTGCAATCTAATGCTATAATTTGAAGTTTCAATAGATATAAAGTGCTTCCCCAAGGTTTCAGGAGATTTGGACAAGTTTTGAAGGTGGTCCCTTTGTAAAAGTGGGCTAATTTGGGCCCTTAAAAGTGTAGAAAACTTGATAATTTGTGCAGTTTGGTACAAAACAAGCATTGGTGATTGTTGGATATGTTGAAAGGCTCTATAATGGGTAAAATAAAGGTGTCTAAGTGGTCCTAGGTATGTAGAAAAAAAAAATTGCATAATGAAGCTTATTAAGCAAATCATTGCTAATACTAGTACTTTTAGGCTTAATGAAGGTTTGGTGGTTCAAGGGTGGTTATGGGTGTTGAAGGAAGTTGGGAATCCTAATTTAAATGTATAAAAACATCATACAAGCTTGAATAAAGGGTTCAATGAATTTCTTTTGAGAATTTGGTGCTCTACTCAATGCCTAAACTATGGAGTTTCAAGTGTATTTTTTTTGTGTTTTCAGTTTCTTTTTCTTGTGTACAGCCCAGTACAGGCCTCCCATGACTAGAAATTCATAAATTACTATGGTGGAAAGTATTAACTTGGACTTCAATATATTTTGAGACTCCTTTGGTTTTTTTGGTGAACAAAAAACTCCATTCTTCATGATCACCCTGTACAGACCAGGAGGGTATGAGTTTTACTTTAATTTAAAGATGGAGCCTTTCCTCCTATTGTGGTGACCTGTGATTTGGAGGAAAGGCATGTAATATGTTGTTTTCAAGTTTCATGTTTCTTTTAATAGTGGTAAGGCATCTATAGGGTTGGTGATGTTATCTTAGGCTGAGAATGTGAGTTTTTGGCATGAAAAGGAGAAACCAAAGTGGTGTTTTTGAGATCTAATGAGGCTAAAGGCCTAGTGAAGGTTTATTTTGTTTTTGCAGACCCTGAAAAACTTGTTTGATGCTTTGGTGAGACTTGGAAGGCCTTGGAGTTGTGAAATATAGAAAACCCTAGATATTTATGAGCAAATTGAGGGTTTTTGTATTGGAAACCTATTTGAGAATGCAAGGTCCTAAAACCTAGAAAATATTTTGTTTTGAGACCTAAGTAAAGACTATTTTTGGATTTGGGGGTCTACTAAGAAGTGAGAAGGTTGTGTGGGGAATTATACCCGATTGAGTGACTTTGATATGCTACAACCTGAACAATGCAAATTTGTTGAAATAAGAGGTCTTGATGAAATTGTAAATTGTAAATTTGTTTGTAGATTGGAGTTGTGTGTTTGTATGTTGCAGGCCTCCCCCTACTGCATTAGGAGTATATGCCAAATTTTTAGAGACATGTATGGAAAATTTGGTAGCATAGACAAGGTAATCAATTGGTTTGTATAACTGTTTGACAAAATACCTCAATGAAAGCTTTGGAAGAATACACAAAGAAAGTCAATTGTTAAATTTAACAAAATGCCTCAAAGAGATGTGGTTTAAAAATGTAATAGGAAAGTGTATAGAATTGTATAATTTAAAATGTCCATTGACAACCTAAGGTTGTAACATGACAAACAAACAATTTGATCAACATGGAATAAGCAAAATAATAAAAACGAAAGAAAACCATAATAGAATGAACGAAAATGTACAAAGACTTCACATACCTAAAAAACCAAAGTTTCAAATGGAGGAGTTCTACCCAATTATGTAGCCTTTGCTTCTTCTTTCTTCAAACTCAAAAATTTGACTTTTTCAAAAGCTTGTTCCCCTCCAAACTTCAATTGTATATTAGTTATCACTGTAATTCAAACTTGAATTATATTATATGCCTTTCAACGTGAAAACTATGCTATTTCAAGCAAAGGTGATGGAAATATCATGAAAAAAGGTGGTGGAATCTAAAAATCATACATGCACACTTCACTCAATCACCAAAAAGCTACTTTTTGTCAGAGCACGTGCAAAACTAGGAGAATATGCAGAATGTGGGCCGACATCATGGGTATATTGTGTTTTTTTATCATTTTTAGTGCAATAAAAAATGCACTCGTGTTATAACGCGAGCATGTTATTTCCTGCTAAATGGACATGTCTCTACTTATTCATAATGCGCTTGCGTTATAATAAAGTTGGTTTTTTAAATGATTATAATTTTTCCATGATGATCAATTGCACATGCCCTCCTTCTAGGCTTGTGGGTCTGTAAGGTGCTTTCTTGGGTATCCTTCATGTGAGAGATCTTGGAGGACAACTTCCTTACAGGTCTACGGGCCTGTGAGGCATTTACTTCTTGGGGCTTCCTTCATATGAGAGATCTTAGGGGTCACCTCCTTGTAGGTCCACAAGCCTATAAAATGCTTTCATTCTACAACTTCATAGTTTTACGGGGCTATGGATTCCTTTACTTTTCCTACACTCTCAAGCTCACTAAATTGTGGTTTGCTTCCTTGACAATTCAGGTATACATTTCTAACACGACTACCTTTCAGATGATCTACTTTACTGAAGCACTCATCAGTATTCATGCTCGCTAAAGTGGGGAAATAATATAAAGGAGCGAATTTTCACCCCTTATGAAAATTCCCCTTTTGTACATCCTCACCTTAGGAAACCAAATCTGAAGGAAAAATTCCACATTGCCCCACTTCCTTCATTCCATTTAGCGTCTATTTTTTGCATTGGTAGAAGAATAATTGTTGGGGATGCCTATGCGACGCGTAGATATCCATGCAATGCACTTACATCCCTAATAGATTCCTACATCTAAAGTTGGTAGAGGCATTACACTTCCCTTTGGGAATGAGTTGTAACATCCCTCTTCGACCCACCAACTCGAAAATGCCTTATTCTTGCTCATTCTTCCTTCAAATTGATCCATTCTCACTTCATTTCATCCCCTTGCAATATCTAAGCATTCTAGTAGTCACTTATTGCATTCTCAAGCATTCTCAACTTTCATTTCACTCTCAAACAGTACTTTGGCACTCCATAGCAACGGCAACAACACTCCATCAACTTTGTAGAGAATGTGTGGAACAAGCCATTGTAGTAGGGGCTTGAGGTTTTGCAACACCTCCCTTCATTGAATTTGAGGTTGTGGTGATTTTTCAAGCTCTCTTTCTCCACCATTGGTAGTGAGCCCTTGGTGGAGTTGGTAATCATTTTCACTCCTCTCCTCTACGATTTGGTTGAGTAACACTTTACTTTTTTGTAGTGTTTATTGTGTTGAACCATACCAATTTAAAATAGTAACATTTATAAGCTTTCTAAAAGATCTAATCATTATTCCTACTTTCTCAAAGCAGTAGGAGTTATACTGCAAATCTCTGATGAGCTCCACGTTCCTATAAAAAATAATCAACTCTAAGGGAATTATGCAGGACATACAAAAGAAAAATCCAATGAAGATACAAAGAAAAATATCATACTCCCGAACATTTAATATATATTTCCATGTATCAAAGGATATTGACATATCCTTTCCCTGACCTGCTGCTTCATTTATGTATTTCAATAAAGCGGGAATATCCCAATGCCAACGGTACACTAACACAAAATACAATTTCGAGAGAATTTTCTCTCTAAATTCCCACTTTAGAAGTGTCCAAAATTGATGAGAAAGTGCCGACAAAATAGTCAAATTTTGATTCCAATTTTTCCTAATATTTCGCAAGATTGATACCAATTGATCACTACTATTTATTGGTATTTCCGGAAAAGTAGCTAAAAACATATTTTTAGCATATTTCCACCCTGTGGAAGTAAAAAACCATAACCATGATTATGATATAAAAATACAATTTGATTCTTGAAATAGAAGTATATAATGTTATAATTCTTGAAATAGAAGTATATAATGTTATAATTCTTGAAATAGAAGTATATAATGTTATAACTAAAACGCGATAATTCCATTAATTTGAATTCAAAACTATTTATGATATGATTATGATATAAAAATATAGTTATGATATACAAATACAGTTTGATTCTTGAAATAGAAGTATATAATGTTATAACTAAAATGCAATAATTCAATTAATTTGAATTCTCCTTGACTTGACATGAATGCGATATTAATGCTATTATAACTAAAACCGGATATTCTCCTTGACTTGACATGAATGTGATAGTTATGGTATTATAACTAAAATCGGATAAATAGTGCATTATTAAATTTTTAGTGAAATTCTTAGTTAACACCTTGCAAAGGATGTATAGGGTTCCTTACTTGATTGCATTTTAAGTCATTCATGTATGTAATAAAGTTAGTACAAGGTAGACTTCTAATGATCTTGAGTTTTGCAAGATACTTTGAATTGAGAGTTAACTTGTTGGATATCTAAAAGCATGTTTCCTTTTTTGATTATATTAACTAATCAAATAATTTCAGATAAACATGTTAACCTCATCTATGTAAATAGGTAAAGTAAACTGATTGAGTAAATTTCTTTAAGAATTGAGGCTTGTGCACCCAAGAGACTAAATCATTAGCCACAGATGTTGGGTGAAGTAAACATAGGTTATAGGTAATTTGGAATATTCCAAACCAAATTTAATATTAGCACCTCTTTGGAGTGTCTTTTAAATCAAATTTTCATCCCTGTTCTACCTAAGTGGGTGGAAGCCCATGAAAAGCTATCTAGGGTAATTTTCCCTAAAAAAGGGTTGTATACCCACTAATGCGGTGATTTAATACTATGGCTATCAAATAGCAATCTTGTCTCATCTAGAAAAAAAACTATGATTATGGATAGTCCTTTTCTTGCTCAGGGGTTTGGCTAGAGTCCACGTGGCTTCATGATGCCAATAAGGTTGGGTGGTGAGAAAGCCCTACTCAATGCATGCATCATTATAAATGTTTGATAAAGATGAGCTAGAAATTCAATTAATGTGCTATATATTTATGATGGTAATATGCTTCTTATATATATATATATATATATATTACCTATTTTAGGTTGTTACATATGGTATCAGATCATTTGGTTTGGACACTAGGCCTGATGACCTACTACTAATGCTCATGCTGCAAACTAAATTTTTAATTATATTGTAGTTTAACAAATCTTGGAATTTTATGCTACAGGAATGGAAAATCCAAAGGTAAAGAACAAAAAAGGGTAATTGACTTTCTTAGTTAGTCTAATTTAAAAGTGGGATTTATATTTTATAATGTTGTTTCTCTTGAAATAAATATCATATTGGTTATAACAAGAGATATCCTAATCATGCTTCAGAATTAAAAGGAGGGATGCAACTTTAAAAGAAAGTTTGTTCTTTGTATACTCAGAAGGAATCCCAGATGGATTCACTTGACTCCCAAAGGCTTTAGGCCCAATTTTGAGGTGAGACTAAAGCTAATTATTAAATATAGACATACTCCTAAAGACGACAAACTCAGTGCATTTCCAATATGGAAGTGTAATCTTTAGAGAGTGACTCAGGATCTGAATGATCCCGATGAGTCTAAGACTCTAGCCAAAGTATATTACTATCATTTATGGATAGATGAACTCTTGTCTCATATGGATGGACACCCAAACTATATGGTTGGAATCTCATCCCAAATGGATAGATGCCTATTTCATACAAATAGAAGTACCTGAGTATAAAAATGAATAAAATACAAAATGAAGTTAATAAATGAAAGAAATAGTGGAAACTTGAAGATTTTCAAGAGAAGATGCTCAACTTTTAAGGTAAGGAACGCATGGTAAGTTCAAATTTTAAAGATCTTGTTCTAGAATCAGTAAAATATTCCTTGATATGATCTTATTCTACTAATATTTTGAAACTTAAGAATTGAAGTGTGAAACTAGATCAATTTTTTTTAGAAAAGAACATATTATTATTTGAGTGACAAGATATGTAACTTGATTCTTATACATGTTCTCTAACTCATATAATCTTGGAAATATAGGGGAGTTGTAACAGTTAAGTACTTCCTTTTGTGAGTATCACTAAAATTTGGAGATCTCTTTGACCTCGATGGAATTTTGAAGGAATTATATACATCTATTGATTTATTCGACAATCATAATTTTTGTATTTGATTTTATTTTATACCTTGCTAATGGAATAAATGCACTTTATTACTTATTGTTGGAATAAACATTTACTCCACTTGGTGTTATTCTAATTCTGAGATGAAGATGTATAGATGTCTCAAATATTATCCTAAAATGAATATTGGTGTTATTCTAATTCTGAGATGAATATTGTATAGATGTATAGATGTTGTGATTTGAATTTTTTTTTAAATGTGATATTGGATTTTGAAACATAAAATATATTATTGGACAAGTTTACAAGAAATAATAAGGATCATGATAAGTTTGGAGATAAACTATGGAGAGCAAAGTGTATCAATCGAGAGGATCAATAGGTATGAATCTTGGAGACTCTTAATTTAATGTAACCCACTACACCAATGAGTGAATTGTGAAAATATTTTTATACAGGGAACTAATAATTTTAATTATTCCTATGTTCTTGACCCATGGGTTCTATGTTTATCTTTCGGTAATCATTTTATAACCTCATACTAAATAGGCATTATAATGAACCCTAAGTAAGACATGGATATGTTAAGGAAACCCTTATAGATAGGAAATTAATACAATTGATTATAGTGAAAAAAGTGGTAATATCGGTAATATCGGATTTGCATGTTATCTTCATGATTTGGCAATTACAGAGGAAAAAGCTATGTAAAAAAGATGGGGAGGAAACGGAAAAAAGGAAAGTGGCAGGAAAAAGAATGAAAAATTAGGTTGTGCGAGAGAGGAAGAAGGGAGGTGGAAAATAAAAGGCTAGAGGAAGGGGAGGAACACTCTTATAGGGTTGTATGGTATCGTGGTTGCGGAGGCCTTAACTATAGAAAGATGCAGGAGAATACGGTATTACGAGGGGAGAAAATAATATCGAGTTGACTGAAATATGTAAATCGTTGGGTAGAGAAATTTCAGAATGTTGCTGCGATAAAGTAAATTATTCACAGAGAATTCATTGGGTAGAGAATGCAAATATGGAAGCTGAATTTAATAGCGAGCCTTAAGTGCAAGGTAAGTAAATCGTTTCCTTGGTTAAATCTTCGATCGGCTCTTTTGGGCCCATTAGTAATAGGTAAATACAGAGTATATTTTCATTATTCTACACTCGATCTGTTGCACATCTATTTTCAGTCAAAAAGCATAACTTGTAAGCTAACCTCTTGCTAAAGATAATCACCCTATCTATTTCCACTTTTTCATTCACCTATATTAAGTCCATATCGAGGATGAATATCCTTTGTTTCTGAAACTGGATTTTCTATAGATGGAGACAGTCTTCTTAAAGCATTTCTCTATTGTATTCCATGAGATAAAAATCTTCGAGACACTATGTTAAGAAATTCATGGCTTTGTCTATGTTTTCAGGCTTTGCATGCATGTCTCGATCATGGCATTTACAACTACAACATCTCATAGCATTCCTCTATTCTTTATACCTAGACGGATGTCCACATGCTATTCCAGAGTTCCCATTTAGCACAGAATAGGGTTTATGTCAAACAATGCACTTTCCTGGCCTTTGCTCCCATGTTTTTCATGCATGTCTTTCAAAACATTTGTAATTGCAACATCTATCAAAATCCCTTCATTTTTCATGCATGGCTTGATGCTTAGTACCTGCCTTTGTGTTTAATTAAAAGTTTTTTGAAAACTCTTTAACAAATCCATTTATGTATTTCTTGGATGCCATGAAGAAATCTCCATCATCCTTCCATCGTTCAACGAGATGCATTGAATCCACCAAAAATATTGGTTACCAAATATTTAGTTATTAATGAAATAAATATGGTGGATTTATTGATCTAATTATGATGGCATTTACTAATGATTGTTCATTGTGTAGGTTATTATTAGCAAAACAGTGAGTACATAATGTTCTTATTTATCAATTAATTGTTGGGAGTAGGAGTTATCTATTGGAATTAATGGTATCATCATAAAAGTTTATATGTTTCTATTTATTTGTATAACCATCATGAATTATCATACCATTGTGCATAGTGCATGATTAAATTGTTTATGAAAGTCTTAGTTAACACCTTGTAAGGGATGTATGGGGTTCCTTACTCAATTTGGTTATAATTCATTCATGTATGTAATAAAGTTAGTACAGGGTAGACTTCTAACGAGCTTGAGTTTTGCAAGATACTTTGAACTGAGAGTTAACTTGTTGGATATTCGAGAGCTTGTTTCTTTGTTCGATTATATTAAATAATCAACTAGTTTCATATATACATGTTAACCTAAGTTATGTAAATGGGTAAAGTAAATTAATTGAGTAAATTCCTTAAGAATTGAGGTTTGTGCACCAAAGAGACTAAATCATTAGCCACATATGTGTGGTGAAGTAAACTTAAGCTATAGGTAATTTGGAATGTTTGGAACCAAATTTAATATGAGCACCTCTTTGGAGTGTGTCTTTTAAATCAAGTTTCCATCCCTATTCTACCTAAGTGAGTGGTAGTCGATGAAGAAATATCTAGAGTAATTTGGCCCTAGAAAGGGTTGCATACTCACTAATGCAATGATTTAATATTATGACTATGAAATAGCAATCTTATTTAATGTACAAAAAAAACTATGATTATGGATAGTTCTTTTCTTGCTCAGGGGTTTGGTTAGAGTCCACATGGCTTCATGATGCCAATACGGTTGGGTCATGAGCAATCTCTACTCAATGCATGCATCCTTATAAATGTTGGATAAAGATGTTGGAAATTCACTTAATGTGTTATATATTTATGATGGTAATATGGTTCTTATGTAAATTAATTTTTTAACCTATTTCGGGTTGTTACACACTCCCAAGAAAGAAGAGGGACAAAGAAAACTTGCAAAAACAATGTGTTAGCTCTCAAAAATGCAGGTTTGAACCACGAAAGGTTGCCAAGCTTTCACAATGTTTCAGGGTAACAGAACAAGGTTTGAAACAATCAAACCTTCTACTCTTCAGGTGCTGCTAGACCTAGGCCGGTGTACCTAACTAAATAGTGCAGACTTAACTTGTGATTATCCTTCTAAAATGCTTTGTCCACAATGGCAGATGACAGCGAACAAATGAAATCAAACTTGATAACAATTTGCAGATCTAAATCCTAGAATGCTTAATTAACTAATAAAAGAGATTGAATGAATTCAAATAATGAATTTGCAAAGACCAGTGCCTTGTTGGGTATGCAGACTCAAACGAAACAGAGGTGAGCAACTTATTCTGGCAGAAAATCAAATTGTAGGCATATGATCTATTTATAACTTGTATAAACAATGCAGGATTATGATTACTAAGCTCTACTTTAAGAATCCAGATGAATTCCCCCTGATTACTGTGATCAACAGAAAGGATTTAATCCCTACTTGAGAGAACCAGTCAATTAATCACACAGATACAGCAAATGTGCACCGATAAACTGAGAATAAACTTGTTATTTCAATTTAAACAACCAGAAAAAATCAACTTGGAGACAGCTTTAGCAATGCTTTTCAATAAATTCAACATACAATTGATACCAGAAACAACCTGCCACACCAGCTGATTTTATTTGAAACCACCATTTGAAATCATGCACATAGTCTCTGGAAAGAGAAAATTATCCTACTGTAGCCATGCCTAATCTATCTATTTGTGATCTAAAAATCTGATCCTCCTCAATTACAATCCAGGATGCATATTTATACCCAACATTCAGGAAAATAAATCAAATTGGAAATCCATGTGGGCCACCGTAGAATTCAGGCAAAAACCAAGTTGGCCTGCAACAGTTAAAATTCCAATTACATGTCGGCCACAAGATCAGAAATTCTATTATTCACCTGTGCACCAGTCGGCAAGACAATCATGAAGGTATGTTGAAGGCAATATAACGCTAATCACTCCCTGCCAGTGTTCCCCCACTCCACATGCTTCGCCGTGACAATCCATTTGTTACACCAAAGTTCATTCCTCATGCGCTTTCCATTCGCAAAGACACAGGATATATCTCACCGAAAGCTCCTTTTGTTTTAATCACTGTTGCCGTAACTTACCGCTCTCGGGGAGACTTCATACCGAGAACACAATGTCAAGCCGAAGATCCCCATATAGCTTCATATCGCCATAACCATCCAATTGTCATACCAACAACCCCAACACTACACTCCACTCGGCAAGATCTCAGGCTCCTCGCCAAGACCACACGCCGAAACACATGAGTCACATCGAGCGGTTATCCTTATTTAATTCACTGTCGCTATAACAACTTATCTTTCTCACCGACAAAGCCCATATGTCTCAAACATGTTGCTATAACCACAAGCCTTCGGCAAGATGATATATAGAATTCGCTAAGTCACAACAAAAGTCACTCCGGCACCATAGATCACCAAGAGAAAGTAAGACTCATACCGATAAAAGCTCATACAATGCTCCAACGGTGAGACCGGAATAAACTCATGCCGAAAGAAAAGCAAACGCAAAGTCGGCGAGACTTATTCACATCGCTGGGACCATAGGCCGAGAGTTACAACCATATATCGAAAGCCCATTGTAGTAATCCCATTGTAGTCTATCAGTGTAACATATGGGTATCGCCATGACCCAATACCGAAAGCCCTCCATCTATACCGATGAGCCACCAAAATGCAAAGTCGGGGAAACAAAAGATAGTTGGTATGACACCACCCCGAAAGCTATAGCATATGCCGACAGGGACCTCCACCATCGCCAAAACAACTTGGAACCTATGTCGATAACCTGCAACAAGAAATAGTGAAACACACATAGGTCAGGGAGACATTTAGATACCTATGCCGACATGGACAAAAAGGTGAAAAATGCAAACACGACAGAAACCATGGAGCCATATGGAAAAAAATGGGTGAAATATGCACATGATAGGACCAATCTGGAAAATTATGAAAGTGGACAATCATGTAAAATCACCAGATTTTTACAGTTCCAACACAATGATCATGACATTAATTTTCTATTTTTTTTGCAAAAATCTAAATAAAAAATGTGTAAATAACAAAAGCAAACCTTTTTGCAAAGGCATTGCACTGTTTCCAATCAAGGGCAACATAGTTTCACAAAAACATCATGCTTTTGCAAATATGTCACACTGGTCAACCAAAATAAAAGTATTGGCCTTTTACAAAAGGTATCAAGCCAAACAAGTCAATATAATTACCTTATTACAAAGGCGTCATGATATTTCAAAATCCCAACGTTATTGCAAAGCCTCGACGCTTTTGACTAAAGCATCACATCAGGGAACAAAAGCATGCCAGTGGGTTTCAAAAACTTCACAAAAAATTATGATTTGTTTGTTTTTCTACATATAACCTACCTTTAGCTACCTAAAAATATATGCAACTAGAAGTTAAAGTGGTACATACCAGGGGTCTTGAGTTGACTAGTTGTTGGAATTCATAAATAGAGCTTTTGAGGTGTACAACTCAAACAATGTGCACCATTGTGACAATCTCTCTGCAATATTTGGAAGAAAAATATCTCAAGAGATCTCAAATCGCACAAATCTTTTTGAAATTTAAATTCTTCTATCCACATGAATAATATCTCCAATATATTTCCATAAATTAATGGATATTGTTGAATTCTCATGGATTATGGACCCTTGATTAAATCTTTGGTCCACACCTTCATGGATTACTGACCCTTGATTCATCCATTGATCCCCACTCACTTCCTTAATTTA
Source organism: Sequoia sempervirens (assembly GCA_007258455.2). Classification (NCBI taxonomy): domain Eukaryota; kingdom Viridiplantae; phylum Streptophyta; class Pinopsida; order Cupressales; family Cupressaceae; genus Sequoia; species Sequoia sempervirens. Next base: position 41,449 of record VDFB02335410.1, read on the forward strand.
TTTTCATCCCTTGATTAGCATTTTGTATCCTCACCATTGATCATAATTTCAATAATCTATAGATATCAATCTTTTTACATGAATAGGGGGATTCACAATCTCATAGACATCCTTACTCTCTTGAATCGTTTAGCCAATTTTGAGCAATTTGAGAACCCCTTTTTGTGAATCAACCCTGATCACCAAGCTTTTGCACATGGACTAGGTCCAAATTGAGTAATCCACATGTACACTTGGATCTTAATCCCCCAATGGGATTGGAGGTTCGCGCGTTAGTTTAGATTCAATTTCTTTAAATTATGTTTTTAATGCTCTTGATTGAATCTCTTTAATTTTGTTAGCTAAATTTCATTGAGTATGACTTCTACTTTGATCATTTTCTTGCTAATTTCTTTAATTCAATTCTTATTTGACCAATTGAGCCAACCATATGATAATTAAAAACTATGAAAATTTCTTAAGATGAGTTATGACAAGTTTAAGATTTATGTGTGGCACTTTATATTTCACACTATGGCAGTGTAAGAGTGATTTATGACAAATTAATTATTGGTGTAAATATGTATTTTACCTATCTAGTTTATGTATCGATCCTATTTACATGTTAAGTTTACTTAGGTATTAGGAATATTTCTATAAGTCTTATATGTCATGTAATCTTATCTTATATTATCATGTCATTTAATACTTATTTCTTAGGTCATTTAATATTTTATGAGTTAGTTGTCTCATGACATAGGATTATGCTAGTTGTCATTATCCTGTCTAACCCTATGTCTCACCCTAGCTATATAACCAAGGGGTTCTCATTTGTAAATTATTCCATTCCATTCTATTTTAATATTGTGTATTTCATATTGATCACATTTGATCTAATATTATCTTACATCTATTATTGCAAATTTATGCTCTTGCTTTTCTCTCTTGTAGAAAGGTTTTATTTGTAGGTGATCCTAGAGGGTTAAGTCCTTGAGTGACTAACATTGGCTACAGGTAATGGGATGCACAAGTCCAAATTTTTATTTGCATGTTTATACATTCCTTGCATGTTGAGTGGTAGCTAATTATGAGGAGGCAAATGTGGAAATTAGAAAAAAAACATAATTTATGGGTTCTAACTATGACTACATGCCATAATGGACTCATGTACACACCTAGGCATGGATTTTGGTTTTGGAATATTTTGGAATATTCCATTCATGTAGTGTAGTATATATATGTCATGTCTTGGTGCATTTGAAATATGACATGTTGAAGATTTGTTGAGATGCCACTTTGCTACCAAAATCACTCCAAATTCTTGTAGTGTGAGAACTCTTGAAGAGCACTACTTTTCAACATTGTATTGTAATCTTTATTGTTCAATAATATGGAATGAGCTATGTGTTTGGAGTGTGGGATTTTTTGAAAAGGGTCTTTTAACATAAATCACGATGTTATGGTTTTCCTCATTTATTTGTTCTTCATGTTTTGAATGTGCATATATTTGTAGTAGTAACAATTTACAGTTCTAAAAGGAATTTTTACAACTCTATCCTACATAGATTAGTGTAGGATTCTTCTTTTGCACCAAAATTTCCATTAAGATAGAAGTGTTTCAATAAGCACTAAAATATCTCATAATTGTGGATATATCTTAATTGAAGTGAATCTATCTCTCTAGCCACATATTTGTCTATTAGGTATGCATCTATCTCCGAAGTACAAAAAAAATCATCTAGCACAATAGTTTTGTATGGAACTTGAGTACTTTATACCACCTATTACAATACTTATCATGTATAAAAAGTAGAGGAAAATGAGGTGCCTATAATGAGGCGCCTATCAGACATTTAGGGGTTTTCACTAGTCAATCCTTTATGAAGTATGTTTAAGATTTAAGTATTCAAAATAATATAAGAAGAAAGGGTGTCAATGACACATTTATGAGCTTGCATTGGACAAGCCTATACAAAGTATATTTTAGCTTTTATTGTTGAAAAAATTAGAGGTGTGTGGTCCTAAGGTGTTTATGTAACATTGAAAGTGGTATGTATACTAACCATGAATGATGTTCTAAGTGGTTTGCAAGAAGAAAGGATTTTTAGTTGTTTCTAGCTACCAACAAATAATTTCCATCTTTTGTATCCCACTTAAATAAGCTATATTGAGACTAATTTAACAAATAGGAATAAATTAGAATTAGTTTTTTAGAAGAAAAGAATGTTTAGTTGGGAAAAGGATATTTTAATAATTTAGCATGTTACCATGTGAAAAACTATCTCGATAGATAGGTTTTCATGATGTTTGTTAGACTTTGAGTAGAGCTAACCAATGCAAATAGAGAAGCTTTAAATGTCCAGGTACTTTTCAAAGCATTGGGAGTAATTTATAATTAGACTTTCAAGATAAATAGCTAGTTTGAAAATATAAACATCTTAATCAAATTGTAGTTCACTCAAAAGAATTAAACTTCATAGTTTCATTTAAGAACTTAAATTATTACATTCAAAATTCCACGTGTGAGCAAAATCAGAGAATTATTTCACATCCCTGCTAGTTGCATCTAGGGTGGATATTGGAGAGAATGAAATAAACTAAATTCCAAATTTAAAGAGGCATATCGCGAGGGTGTTGCGTGTGAGTGAAAAAAATAAAAATAAATAAGAATATGAAAGTCTGGATAGGGATGGTCGCTGGGGAGACAAACTTATTAAATAAATATGGCCAATTCATATCAATCAATGACCTAGTCCAACTTAAATGGGCATGGCATGGCATGCAAAGCAAGGTGTAGATGAAGCTAAAGGAGTCTTCGTGTCACTAAATGAGTATGGTGACACTATTGGAAATATTGTCATTGATGTCAAAAATGAGATTATTGATTTGATCATCATTGATGTCAAAGAATTGTTGTCATTCATGTCACAATTATTTGATTATAGTTGAAAGGAAAGTTAGTGCATATAGAGCCATTTGAAGGCATCGTTATTGACAAAATCTGAGTCTACCACAAATGTCTACAAGAATTAAGAATGCAAAGATAGTTGTCTTGACATGTTATTTTCAGCAAGCATGTGAAAGAAAAAGAATAAGGTTGACATTGATATGGTTGAAAATGTTCTTCATGTCATTCCTCAAAAGTTGAGAATATCTTGATATCTAATGGTGAAAATCAAATCTTAGTGAAGGACAATTCAATTAAGTAGAATGAAGCAAAGAATGGTTAGAAGAAAATATGGAAAACATACAAGTGGAGAAGAGAAGTTTTTTGTTAAAACAGACCAAGACACACTTAGAGAAACATATAGGTTCATACATAATGAGGAAGATGATCTTAATCCTTCAAAGCAACACAGGCTAACTTCTTCTATGGCATTGCTGAATTTAATTTAGAAAAGAGATATATATTGCCTTTGTCATAGGATGAGGTCAGCCTAGCTTAAACAAGTATTAAATTTAAACTGCACTGAAGTTTGTGTGTGTGTGTGTGTGTTTATATGAGATTAAGGGTGCACAAATTTACTACTGGCCAACTTCTTAAGTGTCTAGATTTAAGCATGAGAAAATGTAAAGAATCAGTGGAAGAGTTGTTAATGAAATCAGTGATTTGCTAAATATATTAGAAAGCAATTACATAAAGTTATGCAAAGGAATGAATTTGTTTTTAATAAAAAGAAATTAAAAACAAATATTATATAACACAAAAGCATGCAAAAAAAAAAATGAATAACAAAAGATTAGATAAGACAAAATAAAAAAGTAGATAAAGACAAAAAGTCTTAAGGCAATGATTAGTGAAAAGAAGACAATGGTTAATATTAGTCAAAAATAAGACATTGATTAATACAAGGAGTGCTCATAATATATCAATAAAAAGCAACAACCAATGATAATGGGCAGTTATCTTTAAATGTGTTAAGGTAGTCGTAATTCATATTATTAAAAGAGCAACTATTTTTAGAGTTTAAAAGTAGAGGTTAAATTTTTTTTTAAAGGAAATAATTCATATTAAAAGCACTTGAAGTTAGTAAAGGCTACGATTTAGAAATTAAAACATTGAAAAAGGTAGCAATACATAGAAGGTGGCAAAAAGTAAATACAGAGACAACTATTATTTAAGGTAGTAATTATGTCTTAATAAAATAATAATGGTGGAAATTAGTCTTCAAATAGAGTGATGCGATAAGGAATGGATATGTCTATTTGAAGGGTCATCACTTTCCAAAAGGGATGTCTCTCTCCTTGAAGATATAAATAAAATAAGAAATGTGTGGAAAAAGGTGTGTGTGTGTGTTGTGTAAAGAATAAGATCTAATATACACCAACAAATTTGTATATGAGAACATAATTGATTATTCAAGAAGATATATTTCAGATTTATGAGCAATCATTGAAGAGCATGTTGTAGATCTTAGTACAGATATATTGCAGATTAGAGAGTAGAGTTGATTACAAATATATATCATAAAACTCTACTCTCAAATCTGCAATATATCTGCACTAAGATCTACAACATGCTCTTCAATGATTGCTCATAAATCTGAAATATATCTTCTTGAATAATCAATTATGTTCTCATATACAAATTTTCTGGTGTATGATAGATCTTATTCTTTACACAAAATACACACACATTTTTCCACACATTTCTTATTCTATTTGTATCTTCATGGAGAGAGACATCCCTTTTGGAAAGTGATGACCCTTCAAATAGACATACCCATTCCTTATCACATCACTCTATTTGAAGACTAATTTCCACCATTATTATTTTATTAAGACATAATTACTACCTTAAATAATAGTTGTCTTTGTATTTACTATTTGCCACCTTCTATGTATTGCTACCTTTTTCAATGTTTTAATTTCTGAATCATAGCCTTTACTAACTTCAAGTGCTTTTAATATGAATTATTTCCTTCTAAAAAACCTTAACCTCTACTTTTAAACTCTAAAAATAGTAGCTCTTTTAATAATATGAATTACGGCTATCTTAACACATTTAAAGATCACTGCCCATTATCATTGATTGTTGCTTTTTATTGATATATTTTGAGCACTCCTTGTATTAATCAATGTCTTATTTTTGACTAATATTAACCATTGTCTTCTTTTCACTAATCATTGCCTTAGGACTTTTTGTCTTTATCTGATTTTTATTTTGTCTTATTTGATCTTATGTTATTCATTTTTTTGTTGCATGCTTTTGTCTTGTATAATATTTGTTTTTAATTTCTTTTTATTAATAAAAAATTCATTCATTTTCATAACTTTATGTAATTGCTTTCTAATATATTTAGCAAATCACTGCTTTCTTTAACAACTCTTCCACTAATTCTTTACATTTTCTCATGCTTAAATCTAGACACTTAAGAAGTTGACCATCATTAAATTTGTGCACCCTTAATCTCATATATATATATACTCTTCAGTGGAGTTCAAATTTAATACGTGTTTAAGCTAGGCCGGCCTCATCATATGACAAAGGCAATATATATTTCTATTCTAAATTAAATTCAACACTGTCATAGAAGTTAGCTTGTGTTGCTTTGAAGGATTGAGATCATCTTCCTCATTATGTATGAACCTATATGTTTCTCTAAGTGTGTCTTGGTTTGTTTTAACAAAAACCTTCTCTTCTCCAGTTGTATGCTTTCCATATTTGCTTCTAACCATTCTTGGCTTCATTCTACTTAATATAATTGTCCTTCACTAAGATTTGATTTTCACCATTAGATATCAAGATATTCTCAACTTTTGAGGAATGACATGAAGAACATTTCCAATCATATCAATGTCAGCCTTATTCTTTGTTTTTCACATGATGGCTGAAAATAACATGTCAAGACAACTATCTTTGCATTCTTAATTCTTGTAGACATTTGTGGTAGACTCAAATTTTGTCAATAATGATGCTTTCAACTGGCTCTGTATGTACTAATTTTTCTTTCAACTATAATCAAATCATTGTGACATGAATGAACACAATTCTTTGACATCAATGACAATCAAATCAATAATTTCATTTTTGACATCAATGACAATATTTCCAATAGTGTCACCAGACTCATTTAATGACACGAAGACTCCTTTAGCTTCATCTACACCATGCTTTGCATGCCATGCCATGTCCATTTAATTTGGACAGCCTTCTTTGCTAGGTCATTGATTGATATGACTTGGCCATATTTATTTAATAAGTTTGTCTCCCCAGCCACCATCCCTATCTAAACTTTCATAATCTTATTTATTTTTATTTTTTTCACTCACACGCAACACCCTTGTGATATGCCTCTTTAAATTTGGAATTTAGTTTATTTCATTCTCTCCAATATCCACCCTAGATGCAACTGGCAGGGATGTGAAAGAATTCTCTGATTTTGCTCACAGGTGGAATTTTGAATGTAAGAGTTTAAGTTGTTAAATGAAACTATGAAGTTCAATGCTTTTGAGTGAACTACAATTTGATTGAGATGTTTATATTTGCAAACTAGCTATCTATCTTGAAAGTCTAATTATAAATTACTCCCAATGCTTTGAAAAGTACCTGGATATTTAAAACTTCTCTATTTACATTGGTTAGCTCTACTCAAAGTCTAACAAACATCATGAAAACCTATTTATCAAGATAGTTTTGCACATGGTAGCATCCTAAATTATTAAAATTTATTTTTCCCAACTAAACATACTTTTCTTCTAAAAAACTAACTCTAATTTATGGATATTTGTTAAATTAGTCTCAATATAGCTTATTTAAGTGGGATATAAAAGATGGAAATTATTTTTTGGCACCTAGAAACAACTAAAAAACCTTTCTTCTTGCAAACCATTGAGAACATCATCCGCGGTTAGTATACATACCACTTTCAATGTTACATAAACACCTTAGGACCACACACCTCTAATTTTTACAACAATAAAAGTTAAAATACACTTTCTATAGGCTTTTCCAATGCAAGCTCATAAATGTGTCATTGACACCCTTTTCTTCCTACATTATTTTGAATACTTAAATCTTAAACATACTTCATAAAGGATTGACTAGTGAAAACTCCTAAATGTTTGATAGGCACCTCAGTATCCTCTACTTTTTATACATGATAAGCATTGTAATAGGTGGTATAAAGTACTCAAGTCGTAAATGAAATTAATGTGCTAGATGAACTATTTTGTGTTTCGAAGATAGATACATACCTAATAGATAAATATGTGGCTAGAGAGGTAGATTCACTTCAATTAAGATATATCCAAAATTATGAGATATTTCAGTGCTTATTGAAACACTTATATCCTAATGGAAAGTTCGGTGCAAAAGAAGCACCCTACACTAATCAATGTAGGAGAGAGTTGTAAAAATTCCTTTTACAACCATAAATAGTTACAACTACAAATATATGCACATTCAAAACATGAAGAAAAAATAAATGAGGAAAACCATAACATCATGATTTATGCTAAAAGACCCTTTTGATAAAATCCCACACTCCATACACATAGCTCATTCCATATTATTGAGCAATAAGATTACAATACAATGTCAAAGTAGTGCTCTTCAAGAGTTCTCACACTACAAGAATTTGGAGTGATTTTGGTAGCAAAGTGGCATCTCAGCAAATCTTCAACATGTCATATTTCAAATGCACCAAGACATGACATATATATAGTACTACACATGAATATAATATTCTAAAATATTCCAAAACCAAAATCCATTCCTAGTTTTGTACATGAGTCCATTATGGCATGTAGTCATAGTTAGGACCCATAAAATATGTTTTTTTCTAATTTCCACATCTACCTCCTCATAATTAGCTACCACTCAACATGCAAGGAACCTATAAACATGCAAATACCAATTTAGACTTTAGCATCCCATTACCTATAGCCAATGTTAGAGTCACTGAAGGACTCAACCCTCTAGGATCACCTATAAAAAAAACCTTTCTATAAGAGGGAATAGAAAGAGCATAAATTTACAATAATAGATGTAAGATAATATTAGATCAAATGTTATCAATATGAAATTTACACAATATTAAAATAGAATGGAATGGAATAATTTACAAATGAGAACCCCTTGGTTATATAGCCAGGGTGAGACATAGGGTTAGACAAGATAATGACAACTAGCATAATCCTATATCATGAGACATCTAACTCATCAAATATTAAATGACCTAAGAAATAAGTATTAAATGACATGATAATATAAGATAAGATTGCATGACATATAAGACTTATAGAAATATTCCTAATACCTAAGTAAACTTAACATGTAAATAGGACCGATATGTAAACTAGATAGGTAAAATACCTATTTACACCAATAGTTAATTTGTCATAAATCACTCTTACACTACCATAGTGTGAAATATAAAGTGCCATACATAAATCTTAAACTTGTCATAACTCATCATAACAATTTTTCATAGTTTGTAATTATCGTATGGTTGGCTCAATTGGTAAAATAAGAATTGAATTAAATAAATAAGCAAGAAAATGATCAAATTAGAAGTCATACTCAGTGAAATTTAGCTAACAAAATTAAAGAGATTCAATCAAAAGCATTAAAAACATAATTTAAAGCAATTGAATGTAAACTAACGTGCGAACCTCCAATCCCATTAGGGGATTAAGATCCAAGTGTATGTGGATTGCTCAATTTGGACCTAGTCCATGTACAAAAGCTTGGTGATCAAGGTTGATTCACAAAAATGGGTTCTCAAATTGCTCAAAACTAATGAAATGATTCAAGAGAGTAAGGATGTCTATGAGATTGTGAATCCTCTATTCATGTAAAAAATCTTGGTATCTATAGATTATTGAAATTCAAATCAATGGTGAGGATACAAAATGCTATTCAAGGGATGAAAATATATTAAGGAGGTGAGTGGGGATCAATGGATGAATCAAGGGTCAATAATCCATGAAGGTGTGGATCAAATATTTAAACAAGGTTCCATAATCCATGAGAATTCAACAATATCCATTAATTTATGGAAATATATTGGAGATATTATTCATGTGTAGAGAAGAATTTGAATTTTGAAAAGGAGAATATTCCTTGGAAATATTCTTTATGCAAGTTGGAGGATTGGAGGAAAATCAGTTAATTAAACAATTATGAAAATCATTTAATTTTGCAAGTTAGAAGAATTAAGACCTTTAATTAAATAATTTGAGAATTATTTAATCAAAGAGGGAAAATGGCATTTTAATTAAATACTTTGGAATTATTTAATTGAGGGAGAAATTTAGCATGAAAATGATGAATTAATCAAATAAAATTAATTATTCAATTAATAGGAGAATAAAGTAGATTTAACTAAATAATTGGACATTATTTAATTAAATAGAGGAATAGATGAATTATGAAGAAAATGATGTTAGCAAGTGAAATCAAGGTATGTGATATGCTTAGGAAATTTTTAGGTGTCTACATTTTGTCCCTCTTTGAAGCAAGTTAATTGTTGCATTTGTTTCAAAGAACTGATATTGCTCAAAGAAAATGAAAAAAAAAAAATTGATGCCCCACTATGCTCCAATGGACAAAGGAATACTAGTATGTTGCCCCCACAAGAGATCAAGCGAAAAAACTACCTCAAAAGTTTTAGATGATTATGAGATTAGTTTTTTTGACTAAAGGAAAAAAAAAATTCCTTCGAAGCTTAAAAACTAATCTAGATTGCTAGAAAATTTGAGTTAAAGGGAAAAAATCCTAGGTTTTTCTGGGCATATATGTTCATTTGGGTGAATTTTAGCCTCATTTTCACATTTTGATTTGTGAGATTTGATATCTCTTGAGAGATTTTTCTTCCAAATCTTGCAAAGAGATTGTCACAATGGTGCACACTGTTTGAGTTGTACACTTAAAAAGCTCTATTTATTAGTTCCAACAACTAGTCGACTCAAGATCCCCAATATGTACTGTTGTGTAGTTTTTCACACACACGCCTCACTAAAAGTAGGGATCCTCTTTTGCTTTCTTTCTTGGTGTTTTGGCCCTTTAATTTTGGGGATTTTCTTGCTTGGGCATGTGCTTGGATTTTTATCTTGCTTGCATTGGTGATTCTCCTATGATATTGATTGAAAATCTTAAGTGTTAGACAATTTATGGGTTTTTCGCTGCTCTCGGGAAAATCCACTCTTGGCAGAATTCCCTAGTTTCCTTGAAAACCCGATGGTGGCTGCTTTACACTATGATCCAGAGATTTTGGTCCTTTGTGGAATTCTGCATGGATCGGATTTTTCCAAAATTTCATCGCCCTGTTGGATTCCTGGGATTTGGTTTGGCTTGTCTTGTATGTATTAATGCTCATTTGTATGAATTCTATGGCAAGTATTAAATTGATTTTTGGGATTTTTGTGCCATTAAGTTTTATCATTATTTGCTCTCTTTTAGTCTGGGTTGCTTGATCCTGAGTGCTTGGTTGGATTTGGCATGTTGGATTTGTGAATTCTTGGATTTAGCGGTGATTTTCTTGGGCGTCATTTGTTGTTTGCTAGGGCGTCAGAGACTATTACCTATCATTTTTGTAATCTTCATCAATGGTATGTACACATTTCCCTACTTTTGATTGTTAAATTTGAATGCATCTTTAGTGTTTTGGGTGTTGAACATCTTGAAGCTAGGGTTATTTGATTCTATTAGAGTGACGACCTAGGTGAGTTTGTGAGATTATTTTCAATTTCATTATAGGGTAGCTTGCTTGTGTAGGCCATAATGAACCTTGTGAAAACCTAGCAAATGATTAAGCTGAGCCCAAGCTTGTCCTGTATATTCATGGTAGAATTTAGGGTTTCGTGCTTAGGGCATCACCAATTCCTCTCAATTTTCTTTGGGATGGGCCTCAAATTTAAAGATGATCTCTAGGAGGTTCAAATCGAGCTAGTTTTAGGCCCAAGATCCTCCAATATTTGATCGTTTGATCAATTTGAGTGAAGTCGTGAAGAAATGACAATATCTAGAAATCTGAGGTCTTCACGGAATTCCTTAACTACATGATTTTCCCGACTTTCTATTTTCCCTTCACTTTCCTGGAAATGTGTGGTAATCTAGAGTTATGCCTACTTCGCGGATTTCCATTCTATCCAGATTTTATCAAAATTTCCTTTGTTCCTTCAATTTTTTGGAATTCGTAAGCTATTGTCATTTTTTGCAGAATTCTCTGAAACTTTGTGGAAAAATGAAGAACTGAGAGATAGCATGATTTAGTAGTTGGTGATTATGAATTGTATGATCGATTTGAATTATTTAAGGATGTATCATGTTGTTTCTTAGTTAATGATGTTCGACTACATGATTATTAGAGGCTTTTATTTTTATTTCGCTAAAATCCGCCTGGCTGGGATTTTTTCAAAATTCCTCTCTAGCCTAGATTTCGCGAGATGACTAAAAACCCAAACTTTGATATGATCAATTCTTATGAGGATTTAGAGAATTTTTTTTTCATGGGATTCATATTAAGGTTGAATGTGTCATTTATGATTAATTAACTTGGGTTTCATGTGATATTTATTAGGTTCTCTTTGTTGGATGCAGGCTGAATCAAGTGGAAGCAAGGGTAAAGTGATGGATCCAAGTGTAGAGTGGTCTTCTATTTTTGGGGCAGAAAGAATCAAAATGGATATCAAGAGTAGAATCCCTGAGAGCAAGCTAACTTCCATCTGGTCAGAGGTAACTGATACTAATGTTGGATTGTGGGATTATGAAGATTTCAAGACAAGGATGGTAGCATAGAATCTCCCTTTGGTAGCCAGAATAAAATTGGAATCAGGGTTGGAAAATGTAGCTAGATTTCCTCCCACAATGCAGTGTTATGAGTTGGTGCTCGAGTGTGCTAGACACTATGACAAGGGTACACAAAGGATAGTTGGCCCTCAAGGAAGGATTGTGGAAAATCTAAACCATGTGTCAATATCCCAGAACTTTGACATGCCAGAAAGATCTCATGTGGTGGCTTTTGATATGGATATCAAAAATAAGTTCTATGAGGAAGATACCATCAAGGCCCAATAGGTCATCAATTCCTAGTTGGGGAAGCCCAAGTCCCAATTTTCCAAGCTACCCAAGTAGTTATTTAGAGCAAAATTGAAGAAGGAATACTATGATGTTATCACCCTTCTCAACAGGGTGGTAGGGTTGAAGAGTGCAAGAGTGTTTGAGAATTGGATGTTCCATGTCATTGTGAGGATGGAGCAGAATGTTAACTTCCATTGGGTAGGCATTATAAGTGCCATGATTCATGAACAAATGTGTAATTTCCTGGAAACAAAGACCTTCACAATGACCTCCTACTTGGTTTATGCACTTGCACGGTTTCATCCATACAAAGGACTAAGTACAAGGGGTGTGTTTGGGAAGGATGTAATCTATGAGGTCTATCCACAGCTGCACCTAGGTACTTCAAGCTATAGGAGGGTGAATGATGCATTCACCATGTACATCACCAAATTATTGCAAGGTACATAGCATGTAAGGATATCTGACAATGCCAAGGAGCTAATCAAAAGGTATGGGGCTTGGTTCATACAGTTTCCCACCTTTTCATATATAAGGATAGATGGTTGTCAGAGGGCTCCATATAGACTTCCCAGGTATCCCATTGATCATGTTATACTTTTGTAGGTCACCAAGTAGATGTGTGATTTTTATGCAATTGTGAAAAAGGATAATCATAAAACTAGATTTGCTGGTGACTTCCCTTTGAGGATAGGCAGTAGTGAGGCATGCCCTTCTATTAATTCGGCCTATGCTTCTAAAGAAGAAATGAGCACTCTTGGGTTATTCTTTCGTTCCAAGAGATCTAGGTTTGACAGGACTGGAGAGGAATATAAGAAGGCTAGCAGAGAATATAGTCACAAGGATGATATAGACGACTACTGGGCCAATTGCAATGATGAATTTGAGATCAGAAAGAAGAAATTTTCTAGGCTACTTGTTAACTTAGTTTGGCTATATAATGTGACAGCCATTCTAGACCAAGTTGAAGATAATGGAGATTTGATTTAGGGCCATGATTATGAGGTGGTGAAGGATAAACCAGTGGGAGAAGTAGATTGGTTGGAGGAAGAGAAGACAAAGCTAGAACAACTTATGACTCCAATGATTAAGTATACAAAGCTATGGCTCAAGCATAAAATGTGGGAATAGGAAAGTGAAGGTGTATAATACACCTATGATTTAATGGGAGACTTGGAGTCTCATTCCACATCTGAGGAGTCAGCTGAGCAAGATCCAAATGGTAAGGAGAAGGTGATCTCTCCTTTTAAGAACAAAATTAAAGATGTTCAGGCGGAGGAATCTAGGGAGGCATAAAAACAAAGAAAGCCTATAGCAAAGAAGAGGAAACATATTTTGAGGACAAAGAAGCCAGCAAAGGATGAGGCTAAAAAGGAAGATAAAGAGATTAGTTTTCCTATGCCCAAGAGAAGAAGGATAGTAAGATTGTCACATAAAGAAAAGGAAATCTCCAAGGCAGGGGAGGAAGTTATCCCACCTGTGATAAATGTGGAGAGCTCGAGAGAAAGGACACAGGTATATACAAGGAGATCAAGAACTCCTTCTCCCAAGGACAGTGTGCCAAGGACGGATGCTCCTTCAGTCACTCCTGCTATAGAAAACCACAATGATATTCTTCTTTCTCATGAATCTCACGGTGAACCAGGTGAATCCAAGGAGGCAGAAATTCATCAAGATATAGGAGAATAATTTCAAGAAGGTTAGCCCTATAGTGTTGAGGCAAAACTAGAGAAGGTGTTACAGTCTCCCCTGGTAACTTATGAGGATTCACCTGCTAGGAGTGAAGAAGATAGACCTCATTAGAGAGAGGAAATTCCAGTTAGGACCCCATCACCAATACATGAAGGAGAAGAGCATGGCAAAGAAAAGGAAGAAACAGTTGAAAAGATTCCCAAGAAGCAGGATTTAAATGAAGATATGCTCGAGGGTCAACAAGATGAAGTTAGATAGAGCAATGTACAATCTCATTCCACTATTCCAGGCTGGTTGGACAAAGAATTAAGGAGTAAATAGATTATTGTAGATGATACTCCTCCCAATTGGGATGAACTATTGGTGAATATAGGGAAGGGTAAAGCAAAGAAGAAAGCCAAAGTCATCTCAAAGATTGAGAGAGATGAGGCAAATAACAGGGTGGTCCACATTGCTACTCCTTCCCCTAATAAGAATAGGGATGATGTGACTGGAAGAGATTACAATGTGCAAACTATTAACCTAGGGCCCACTTCCATGGAACAATAGATTGAAGAGAATGAAGGTTCTAGGTAATATTGGGAAGGTTGAGGAAAGAAGTGCAAACCAAGCAAGAATTGAAAAAAGGAAAATGATAAATTCAAAAGATATTTGCAAGACTTGATGAAGCCCTTGCAATCTATTAGCTCCTCATCATCTGTTGCTAGCTTTCTTCCACAAGAAACCATAACAGAGCTGGAAAGAATGAAGACTACTACTCATGCCACAATGAATTGGTTACAAGGGGTGCACACTAAAGGAGATAATGCTATCAAGGACATCCTTTCAACTAGTGGAGATGTTGTGAGGTCAATTGATTGGTTGAAAGATGTAGTGGTTCAAGATAAGAAATATGTAGATCTCCTGTTGCAGAAAACCAAGACTATCATAGAGTTTACTGAAGATAAGTTGGTGAGTAATGGAATTCTTCCTTCCTCCAAAGCTACAGAACCTTGGGAATGGTTTGAATTTTTTCAAATAAGGCAAAGGGTTATGAAGAAGGTGTATAAGCAGAGGAGGCAAATTGAAGACACCTTGACCAAAATCTACAATAAATGCATTTCCTTCTTTGAGGTTATGACAGGTAGGAAAAGGTTTGCACCGAAGCATTTCAGCTTGAAATAGTTGAGAAAATGGTGGCGGGATGTGTATTCTCCAAACAATGAGGACCCAGTTACTGAACATCGGTTGGATGATGCAGCTACTTACATTGCAGTTATTGATAAATATCAAACCAGTATGGTAGACTAGGATAAAGTGATAAAGTAGTCAAGAGAAGATATTAAATCCATTGAGAGGAGAATTAAGGTTTTGACTATGCCACCTATAGCCGACTTGGACAAGACACTTTTGATGGTGCGGGATAGGGTGGAGCGAAATAAAGATAAAGGGGAAGGAACTTAATGCAATGCCTCATTGGAATTTGTGCTTCCCCATTATTTCTCTTCTTCCTTCACATGCATTGGACTGAGCTTTTTTGGAGACCCCAGGCTGACCTGGATGGAATACTTGCATTTAATGCCCACTTTTTTTATTTTGAATTATCCTTAGCCGACTTGTTTGTGGCCAGTTATTATTGTAAACCCTAGTTAGGCCGACATATCTTGGGAGTTTCTATAAATTTGGAATTTTTCCTCATTTGTAAGGGCTAGATAGTTTTACTTGAAGTGAATTAAGCAGTATAGCAAGAGCTAGAGTAAGGAGGTAGTCTTATTTTCAAGCAAGCAAGTGTTGTAATAGAATATTGGAATTGTTGCTACTTTGGGTAATTTAATGCAAGCGAAGACATTGTGATTTGGTCCCTTTCTTGTGTTGAATTTTATCTAGCATGGTTCTTGTGATTCTATATTTGGAATTGCTCAATTTTATTCGGTAGATGTGCTAGGTTTCATGTTAGTTGATTTGATAGTGTTTATGGTTTGATGCTTGAGGTGTTGCAGCAATCTCTAGTCCATACTTTTTGCAGCTAGTTGACTGTTAGTTGCTTTGCAAAGTTAGCTTGGACTTTTACATTCATTGTGCTTAGTTCAATTGTGAATATTTGTTCATTGCAAGTGCAATAAGGTTGTTTTGGATGAGTGTTTATGATCTGAAAATCTTTAAGGCCTTAGAAGATTGCACTATTTCTGTAAGATTGCAAATTCATCTGGGTTAAGCAAAAATTAGTTTCTGAGGGATTGGTCCATTTCAAGTGCTTATCATTTGCATTGTTAACCCGAGAATTAGTGTTAAATCTAAGAATCTCTTTAGAACCTTATCTCTTTTTCTATTTCTTTTATCATTTGGGTTAGATTAAGGACTGAAAGTATCACCATATTGCAAGATCTGATAAATTTAAGGATTTAGTATTTGCTTGTAGTAAGGTCCCTTTGTGATTACCAGCATTTTCACATTTATCACTGAGTTGTTTATGCATTGTCAAGACTTGACATTAGAGACCTTGGGGTTATCTCTTGAGGCTTGCTAATAGAGATTTACCTTTCAAGAGAGATAGGATACTTGTATCTTGTCTGAGTTGTTGTTGTGCAGAAAACACCATCAACATGTACCACTTTAACTTCCACTTGCATATATTTTTAGGTAGCTAAAGGTAGGTTATATGTAGGAAAAACAAACACATCATAATTTTTTGTGATGCTTTTGAAACCCACTAGTGTGCTTTTATTCCCTAATGTGACGCTTTTGTCAAAAGCGCCAAGGCTTTGCAATAACGTTGGGATTTTGAAATATCATGATGCCTTTGTACACCTTTGTAAAAGGCCAACACTTTTGTTTTGGTTGACCAATGTGACATATTTTCAAAAGCATGATGCTTTTGTGAAATTGTGCCACCCTTGATTGGTGACAGTGCAATGCCTTTGCAAAAAGGCTTGCTTTTGTTCTTTACGCATTTTTTATATAGATTTTTGCAAAAAAAATATAAAATTAATGTCATGATCGTTGTTCTTGCAAGTTTTCTTTGTCCCTCTTCTTTCTTGGGAGTGTGTAACAACCCGAAATAGGTCAAAAAACTAATTTACATAAGAATCATATTACCATCATAAATATATAACAAATTAAGTGAATTTCCAACATCTTTATCCAACATTTATAATTATGCATGCATTGAGTAGGGATTGCTCATGACCCAACCATATTGGCATCATGAAGCCATGTGGACTCTAACCAAACCCCCAAACAAGAAAAGAACTATCCATAATCATAGTTTTTTTTGTAGATGAAACAAGATTGCTATTTGATAGTCATATTATTAAATCACTGCACTAGTGAGTATGCAACCCTTTCTAGGGCCAAATTACTCTAGAAAAATCTTCATCAGCTACCACCCACTTAAGCAGAATAGGGACGAAACTTGATTTATAAGAAACACTCCAAAGAGGTGCTAATATTAAATTTGGTTCCAAACATTCCAAATTACCTATAACTTAAGTTTACTTCACCCCACATTTGTGGCTAATGATTTAATCTCTATGGTGCACAAACCTCAATTCTTAAGGAATTTACTCAATCAATTTACTTTACCCATTTACATAACATAGTTTAACATGTATATCTGAAACTAGTTGATTATTTAATATAATCAAACAAGGAAACATGCTCTTAGATATCCAACAAGTTAACTCTCAATTCAAAGTATCTTGCAAAACTCAAGATCGTTAGAAGTCTACCTTGTACTAACTTTATTACATACATGAATGAATTATAATCAAATTGAGTAAGGAACCCCATACATCCCTTACAAGGTGTTAACTAAGACTTTCATAAAAAATTTAATAATGCACTATGCACAATGGTATGATAATTCATGATGGTTATACAAAGAAATAGAAACATATAAACTTTTATGATGATACCATTAATTCCAATAGATAACTCCTACTCCCAACAATTAATTGATAAATAAGAACATTATGTACTCACTGTTTTACTAATAATAACCTACACAATGAACAATCATTAGTAAATGCCATCATAATTAGATCAATAAATCCACCTTTTTTATTTCATTAATAACTTAATATTTGGTAACCAATAATTTTGGTCGATTCAATGCATCTCGTTGAACGATGGAAGCATGATGGATATTTCTTCGTGGCATCCAAGAAATACATAAATGGATTTGTTAAAGAGTTTTCAAAAAACTTTTAATTAAACACAATGGCAGGTATTAAGGGTTACGCCATGCATGCAAAATTAAGGGATTTTGATAGATGTTGCAATTACAAATGTTTTGAAAGACATGCATGAAAAACGTGGGAGCAAAGGCCAGGAAAGTGCATTGTTTGACATAAACCCTATTGGATAAATAATAAACATTGTCTGTGCTAAATGGGAACTCTGGAATAGCATGTGGACATCCGTCTAGGTATAAAGAATAGAGGAATTTTATTAGATGTTGTAGTTGCAAATCCCATGATCGAGACATGCATGCAAAGCCTGAAAACATAGACAAAGCCGTGAATTTTCTTAACATAGTGTCTCGAAGATTTTTATCTCGTGGAATACAGTAGAGAAATGCTTTAAGAAGACTCTGTCTCCATCTATAGAAAAGTCAGTTTCAGAAACAGAGGATATTCATCCTCGATATGGACTTATATAGGTGAATGAAAAAGTGGAAATAGATAGGGTGATTATCTTCAACAAGAGGTTAGCTTACAAGTTACGCTTTTTGACTGAAAATAGATGTGCAACAGGTCGAGTATAGAATAATGAAAATATACTCTGTAGTTACATATTACTAATGGGCCCAAAACAACCGATCGAACATTTAACCAAGGAAACGATTTACTTACCTTGTACTTAAGGTTCGCTATTAAATTCAGCTTCCATATCTGCAACATTCCAAAATTTCTCCCACCCACATCTTTCAGTTAACTCGATATTCTCTTCTCCCCTCCTGAGTGTGTAGCTTTTTCTTTTTCCGCCTCTCTTCTATAGCTTCCTTAGCTCTCTTTTTTTTCCGCCTCCCTTCTTCCTCTCTCGCCACCCTGATTTTTATTCTTTTCCCCTCCACTTTCTCTTTTTTTGTTTCTTTCCTTTTCTTTCACATAGATTTTTTCCTCCTTTCATAATTAAGAGTTATGGAATTTATACCATTACGTAACTGCCAAATCATGAAGATAACAAGCAAGGATTAATTCAAATAATAAAGGAAGTGAGAAATCTTTATTTACTTTATTTATATTAATACTGAGATTACCACCTTCTTCTTTTTCTTTTCTCTTTTTATATATATAATATTTTTATTTCCTATAATCATGTAAATGGTCATTAATTCTTCCTCATAAGGGTTTAGTTTATTTGACTATTAAAATAGAATCATTTTAATAGTAGAAACTAATTTGATAAATACTTTCCCAAATTTAAGTATGCAAAAGGAGGGTGGTGTCATGCTCTATTCTTGAACTCATCCCCTATTAAATCAAAAAAAGAGGAGCAATATTTTTTGTTTATTTATTTGCTATCCGTAATTTTATTTATTTGTTAAGAAGACTAAATAATTATTCATTCCAAGAAACCTAATTAGTTTTTATTACCATAATAGCATCATTACATCCAAAATATCATTTATTTGATTAATTTTAAAATAAATCTAAAATAAATTGGATTTTTAAGAAGGTGGGTTGTGACATCGTTCCCCACTTAATTTGTGAATCATCCCAATGCACACAAGTTTTCTAATTTGAGAATAAGTAATGACCATCAAGAATTCAATATAAGATAACTTGAATTCTTATTTCAGCACACCCTTACGTGAAAGTATCATAAGAAGGGACCTACCATCCACAAGGCACCTATGATATGAGAATGTAAGTCATAGAGAGAGCACTTCTTTCACTATAATCGATTGTATTAATTTCCTATCTATAATAGTTTCCTTAACATATCCAAGTCTCACTTAGGGTTCATTATAACGCCTATTTAATATGAGGTGATAAAATGATTACCGAAAGATAAACATAGAACCCATGGGTCAAGAACATAGGAATAATTAAAATGATTAGTTCTCTTTATAAAAATATTTTCACAATTCACTCATTGGTGTAGTGGGTTTCATTAGATTAAGAGTTTCCAAGATTCATACATGTTGATCCTATCGATTGATACACTTTGCTCTCCATAGTTTATCTCCAAACTTATCATGATCCTTATTATTTCCTATAGACTTTTCCAATAATATAGTCTATGTTTCAAAATCCAATATCACATTTAAAAATAAAAAATTCAAATCACAACATTACATCCATAATAATTAACATCAATGTTTCTATAAAGAAAACATCTAATTACCAAGATACTTCCCTTTCCACCTACCACGATAATATTTGAGACATCCATACATATTCATCTCAAAATTAGAATAACACCAAGTGGAGTAAATGTTTGTTACAACAATAAGTAATAAAGTGTATTTATTCCATCAACAAGGTATAAAATAAACTCAAATACAAAAAACATGATTGTCGAATAAATCAATAGACGTATATGATTGCTTCAAAATTTCATCAAGGTCAAAGAGATCTCCAAATTTTAGTGATACTCGCACAAGGAAGTAACTATTGCAACTCCCCTGTATTTCCAAGATCATATGAGTTAGAGACCATGTATAAGAATCAAGTTAGAGATGGGATTTGATTGATGTTTGAGATGGATGAAATGATTGGTTGTTTTGATCCTAAATGAACCTGAGAGAGAGTTGTTTACAATACCAAGTTTTTGAAGAACGTGCTTTTCCCTAAGAGTACTTCAAACCAAAAGATCAATGTTTGCTCAAAAGACCATAAGAAAAAAGATAAACAAGCACGTGTGTGGGGTTCAATTGATTTCATCTTGATTAATGAATTGCTTTTACCACAAATACTTTATTGCTTTAGCCTTTTCAAACTAAATGTCTAATGTCCCAATTTCTTTTCATCCCACAAAGTCCATTATCTGGAAATCAAGAAAATCAAGGCAATAGTTCTATAATGTTGAATTTAGTGAGAGCAAATTAAGATATAAATCCAAATACTTAGAAGCCTCTAAGGATGAAATCCCTAGGACAAGTAGTAGCACTTGGATTTTTCAAAGGTATAAATTCTCCTTCTAAAGGTTTTAAATTTGATGTCCTTGTTGAATGTTTATTTTCAAGATTTTGGATCCAAGCAATGTGTTTAACTGACTCAAAGATTGCACAACCCTAGGATAGAAGAGAAAATATTTGTTGAGTTCCCACATGGATAAATCTAGTTGTGCTTATTCAGAGCAGATGACTAGAAGCTTGACCACACTGGCTCCCCTCCACGACACACACTTCTCAGGTCAGCTAAGCTTCAGTTCTCATGAATCTCCCATGACGAACTTTTCATCTCTACAAAGAACCGCAAATATGTGGGACAGTTCCGGAGATCCGACCTCCTGATGCCAACAAATATTGGGATTTTGGATTCTAAAAAAAGGTTCATAATAAGGGCATCCAATTTAGGGGGTGCAATGATAAACTCCTTGTGAGAGATCTCCCAACCCTTAGAAAAAGGGCTTTACACATCATAAAGACACTGGGGGAGAGTTATCATGCACCACTTCCCATTAATTATGATTTTCATTGCAACCACAAATTTATATAGCGGTTTGGAAGAGCTTGGCTTATGCTTGTTACTGCGCAGGTCGTTCCTTTGGGGTGAGTACTTTTTCGCACCAAGGTAGGCCCTCTAAATGTGAACAAAAACAAGTAATCCATAGTTCGATCAATCTTTGTTTGCGTGAACAAAGAGAGAACACATGCAATGCCTTTTCTCACACTAGCAAGATTTGTTCAATTTTAAAAACCCAAATTGAAGTGTGGAGGCAATCTTTTAGACAACCTAATATCACCAAGAAGAATTTTGATTCTCAAGATTGTCGTGAAGCGCGAGATAAATGCATACGCCTTTAAATGATATTAGTTTGTAAAAAAGATTACAAAACACGAAAAACACATGTTCATTTTAGCCCTCAAAAGCAATAACAGGTTCTTTTTTAGCACCAAATCAAGTGTTTGAAATTGTTTTGTTCAATTCTTAAAAACCCAAACCAAATCTAGTGAGTTCCAAGTGTTCTTTTTAACCCTTTGTTCAATTCTTAAAAACCCAAACCAAATCTAGTGAGTTCCAAGTGTTCTTTTTAACCCTTTGATTGTTCTTTTTAAAGCCCAAATGAAATGTATTGGAGTCCTAAAACTGAAGATAACAAGATCCTAAAGATGGGATTATAAAAGCTCCCAAAGTGTTTAAAAACACTTGTTACAATCATGAGATAATGCCATAAGAAATCTTCTCCTTGTTTCCTCCTTCCCTTCTTGATCACCTCAACCTACAAAAACTGATTAGCCTACAGAAAATAGAGCCACAAGAGAGGTTAAAATTCAAAGGTGATCAATATAAAAAGAACATGTTAAAAGCAAACTTGAAAATTAACCTTTTACCCAACTCTAGTGTCACAATCCACAAAGGTGTCACTGTTTGGAGATTCAACATCACTCTAGTGAAGTCAACATCACTCTGTGGAAAAACAGAGACTATGATTGCATCGCTATTTTCACCCAATGTCGCACTTTGGAGTTTGATTGGTCTGGCCCTCTGGTAAATTACTTCAGCATCATGTTTTGGTGCAGAGGTAGCATCGCTAAATAGTGACACTAGATTGATAGCGTCATTGTTTGACCTTCTTAGCATCGTTGTTTCTTGAAGACACAAAAATTTGAAAAAAAAATGAAATTTTGACCAAAAAAATGTTAATTTTGAAAGGTGTGCCCTCCCTCTAGCGCCAAAATGTGAATGGTTGATCTAGACCTACTTCAACATGAACAAACAATCCAATGTTAGTCAATAAACACATCTAAAACAAACATTCCCCATGCAATTCATTCAAATGCAAAGAGCAAGAAAACAAAGATAGAATACCAAATGAAAGCTTATTGAAATCCTATTCAAACTATTCAAACCAGCGTCCCATTGGGGAATTGGTGCTACTTTGATGTGGAAAGTAGCACTTTCCCAATTCCTTGATGATCTTGATGAAGATTGTGTGCTCCTTGATGAAATTTTTCAATAACCTAGCTATGGTGATGAAATGCTATGAAAACCATGATGAACAATGGATGAACTTGCATAAAATCTATAGATAATGACTTTTGCATAAAATTGTGGATGACTATGGATTCAAATGAGCATAATGATCTTACATGGATTGTGGATGCCAAATCAAATAGAGAAGGCCTCTATTTATAATGGAGAAGAGTTGAAGAATGGGGAATAGGATGAATGTGGGATTAACATTTGAACCAATGGCATTGTGCCATTTGTAAACATGCTAATGAAGGAGAGTGGAGCACATTTTGAACAATGTGCATGTTAAATGCATGTAGGTGAATTTGAAATTCAAAAGATGGCTTGTGTAAGAAGAGTTGTAAGAGGAGTTAATGCCAAGTTGGCTCAAGAAAAGGACATGTAAGAGCCTTTAATGCCAAGTTGGAGGACAAAAGTCCTTTAGGAGGGAGATTTCAAATTTGTGGAATGTTCCAAGAATATGCCACATTTGAATGAAAATAGAGGAATTAATAAATCAAATAAATTAATTTACATGTCCAAGTTGTAAAAGCTAGAGGAAAGGATGATTAGTGTTAGGAGTTAATTAGGATTTAATTTAGATGGAATTAGTTTGATTTGACATTTGATTTAGATATTTAGATTTATTTAAATCAAATGAGAGGATAGTTGGGAGATTTTAATTAAATAAAATGATTTATTCAATTAAATGAAGAACTTTAGGATAAAATAAATTTGATTTATTTAATCACAAAGAGGACATTAGGATTTGATTAAATTAAAAAATGATTTATTTAATCAAAGAGGAAACATTAGAATTTAATTAAATGAAGTTGTTTTATTTAATCAAAGAGGAATTTTGATGAATTAATTAAATAATGATTATTTAACTAGCAGTCACATGCACAACATGCAACAATTAGCCGATATGGGTCATCTTTGAGAGGTAGATCACAAAGTGAATTTAAAACGCAAGGGAAGCTATGTGTGTAGTAAAAGATATCATCTCTACATTTTATTCCAAGCATTGTAGAACATTTGCACTTGTCAATTGTTTAGGGACAAGGAATGCAACGGAGATAGAAAATCATTTGTATATATTAGGAGTTTTTTTTGCATTTCAATATCAATTATTGCTAGGTGAAAGTTGATTGCAAGAATGTTTAAAATACATTATCTATAATGTATTCATTACTTCCAATCTCAATTAATTAATTATCAATGATTTTAATAAAGAATAGTAGGAGAATGATTTTTGAATAATTTTTTTCATAATAAATCACATTTTCTGCATTCAACACAATTTAAATTTGTCAATTACTAGTTTTGTTGGTGGATATTTTGACATAGCAATTAATGGAGATTAAAATCCATAGAGTATATTTTAATAGAGAAATATATTTGAAAGGAACAATTAGATGGATAATATGAATATGGCCTATGTAGAAAATTTTTTACATTTGTCCACTTAGTCTGAGTAGTATACACCATTGTAAACTCTATATTATAGTGTACTTTATTGTTATGTGAGAAGCAGTGCACCAAAGATTAGAAAGCATTTCCGTATATGAGGAGATTGTTTTCTTCTGCTTCCATATCAATTATTTTTAATTGGAAGCTGATTTTGAGAATGTAAAATAGAACCGTAGGTTATTTTCATTGCTTACAATGTATCCATTATTTGCAAAGTCAATTAATTAATTATCAATGATTTTAATAAGCAATATTAGGAAAATGATTTTTAAATAAAATTTATATCTATAAATCACATCTTCTAAATTGAATACAATTGAAATTTGTAAAGTATTAGTTTTCTTAATAATAATATTTTTTGTCCAAAATTTAAGGTACTATAATCAATTTTTGATTCATTAAAATGGGAAAATGTTTTTTGTGTTCAACAATTAGATTCACCAGTTACAAAGTGGCTATGAAATTGTGCATTATGTGTTATCTTCCTAAGATCAAATTAACAAGTATGGTTTTGAGAAAGTGATTCGTTTAGTATAGTTATGTGTTTTGGAAAAGTGACTCCATTAGTTTAGTTATAATGGTGAACAGAAATGGGTTTTGCTAAAAGTGAAGATGTTGGAAGTAAACTTGGTAAATTAGGGATTCGAACATGTATAGTTTGTGAAGGTATTTCAATTGAATTATAAGTTACACGTTGTTTGGAGGGAAGATCAAAAAGATATCACCAAATGTATAAAACAATTTGTGTAGAGATATATATAGTTAAGAACAAATATATGGCGTTAAATGTAGAACTATAAAACCCACACTTGTTTGCCTTCCTTATGGAAAACATAATAGTAAATCTATATAATATTTCCTTATGGAAAACATAATAGTAAATCTATATAATAGTTTGTGGATATACATATATGTATGTAACAAAGAGATGACTAATGTGAAATGGGAAAACAGAAGACCCATGCTCATTTTCCACCCTGCCATATTGGCATCATGGAGCCACATGGACTCTAGCCAAACCCCCGAGCAAGAGAAGTATGAAACATCTAGGAGAGATGTTGTGGTGTTTCATCGTCTATCGTACAACAAGAAATCCTAGGAAACTATGTTGTTTGCATATATAATAATTGATATTGTTGTCTTAACTTGGTTTCCACATCTGTTTCCATCCTTAAACCTAGTTCCTGCAAACAGAACAGAAAGCTATGTTAGTGCATAACCAACAGAAATAAAAAAGGAAGGATAAAGAGCAAGTATAGGGGTAAAATTAATATAGACAGTGTGGGCCTAAAAATAGTAAATAATTTCTACAATTAGTTAACCAAAGTTGTCTATTGAGAATCAGAAAGTATGAAAACATAATAGTGAATGTATAGAAGAATTTGTGCATATACATATATGTATGTAAGAACAAATCAATGATGTGAAATGGGAAACCACAAAACCCAT
This sequence comes from Sequoia sempervirens, assembly GCA_007258455.2. Lineage (NCBI taxonomy): Eukaryota > Viridiplantae > Streptophyta > Pinopsida > Cupressales > Cupressaceae > Sequoia > Sequoia sempervirens. Next base: position 67,171 of record VDFB02335410.1, read on the forward strand.
GCTCATTTTCCACCCTGCCATATTGGCATAATGGAGCCGCATGGGCTCTAGCCAAACCCCCGAGAAGAACAACTAGGAAATGTCCACAAGAGATTTTGTGGAGTTTCATTATACACCGTACAACAAGAATCTTTGTCGAGCTCTGTTGTTTCCATATATAATATCTGATATTGTTGTGTTCTCTTTGGTGTGAGAAGTTGAAACCAAAAGCATAATTTGGTTTTCAAATCCTTTTGTACGCTTAAACATAGTTCCTGCAAACACAAAAAAAAGGTATGTTAGTGCACAACCAAGGGAAGTAAAAAAGGGAGGATAATTTAAATGAGTATAGGGGTAAAATTAATGTATACAATGTGAGCCTGAAAATAGTGAATAATTTTAGTAATTACATATTAAATAAAGTTGTCTTTTGACAATAAGAAAGCATCATACTTACATACAATGCCTATTGTGTCCAACAAGGATGAGTTGCATTGAACTCAGTCGTAGGAGCATGGAAGAATTTGAAATAGAGAGGCTAGAATACACTCACTTTCTTGAATGGATATTGAAATTTTTGCAAGAATCTAAACAAAATAATATACATATAAAATAAAAGAGGCTAGGAGACTGCCTTCTATTAACATGTTTCATGATATTTTTGTGCCCTCATCTGTTTAACTATCAATAACATTTCATGATATTGTTTTCCACTCATCTATTTGAAGCTACTTGTAATAGAGTAGTCTATTGTTCTTGTAACAAGGATTGTTTTTTAATCTTTAAATATTTTTGTAATCATTGATATGGTTAATTTGTTTGGATGGAATATCTTATCATTAAGATCTATTGTTGTATATATAGATAAATATAGACATGTGTACATATGGATATATACTTGCAAGCAACCTAACTGAAGCAAACAATGATAAACACGATGCATAGTACAGAGTTTTTGTTTACTTGTTTTATGTGTTGAAAACCACTGTTGCAATAATGCAATTTAATCAATATGGGAGAGAACGAAAGAGATAAATAGTAAATTAATCATTTATGTAAACTACCCATGCAAAACAATTTACCGATTCCACAGCTCAACAGTTTGAGCACCCTCCAAGGTGGTTTAAAACCAAGTGAAATGCAACAAATTTAACAATAGCCTATTATCAAAGCAACAACACAATGGTTCTTCTAACAGTAGAACTTCATCAAACTACACTCTCCCACACATAGCATTCAATATTGCATTTGCTTCAGCCACCGCCATTGTGCAATTAGAGGATACATGTCAGTGCATAGAGTATATATTTTTGAAAGCAATACAAAGCAAGTTGAAAACAGTAAAATGTTGAATAGATGATCTTGTATACATCAACATTTTACATATAGATATACACATACATATACATATACATACATATACATATACATATACATATACATATACATATACATACACATACACATATATATACATATACATACATGTATATATACATATAAATATACATATACATAATAATATACATATATATATAAATATACATATACATATACCTATAAACATACTTTTCACCCTTCGTTTATCTGTTGTAGTTATCTTTGTGTAGCATTGGCGTTATACTATCACCATATGACCATTCAGCAAGAATAAGTAGAGAATCAAAAGTATGAACAATTAATAAATCATTTATGCAAAACACCCATGTATAAAAGAGTATAACCCCACAAGCTTCATTGAAGATGAAAACCACATGTGTATAACAAGCAAGAGGTAGAGAGTATATATATGTGTCTATGTATGTATATTTATGTATGTATGTATCTATATATATATATATATATATATATATATATATATATATATATATATATATATATATATATATATATATATATATATGTGTGTGTGTGTATGTATGTATGTATGTATGTATGTATGTATGTATGTATGTATGTATGTATGTATGTATGCATGTATGTGTATATATATATATATACCTATTTGAAGTAACCACCGAGATTCTTGACAACCTAGCCACGCGGATGGTTTTTCGGTGTGTGGGGAGCTGCCAGCCGGTGGGAGGGGACCTTTTTTTTTTCCTTTTTGTGGCAACATGGGCGTTCACAATTATGTGGGCTGGCAGTGGTGGAGAATGTTGTTGTTTTGGGGGAGGTGAATGGTAAGTGTTGAACATGGACCTTTGAAAATACGTGGGTCGGTGGCGGTGGAGGTGATGTCCTCAAAAGGTGGAAGGTGAATGGAAAGTGCTTGCTCGGCTGATGGTTAATGCATTTTATGGAGGCGAACGAAGTAAATGCATACGGGTGCAGTAGGTGCGATATTGAATGCATATATTCATATAGATAGATATATAGATGTCAACATATATATGTATATCTATACATATTACATATATAGATATACACAGATGTATAGAGATGTGTATATATACAAAGTTAGCTTCATCAAGGCAAAGCCATATTATTTGTAGGATCTCTTTGTATCTGTTCAATCTATTTGTTAGAAGTTCCCAACAAGATTTTTTCAGCCCAAGTGTGAATAAGAGCGTGGAGAAATACCACTAAAGCCTCTTTGATTAGCCAAAAAAGTATAGTTAGGGTTAGTAATTTTTCATTGTAGAGTGTTATTCTAAAACCTCTTTTACAATTTGTTTATTTGTCTATAATATTTAGGGCCATTGGATGGAAAATGTTATCATTTAGATATATTGTTGTACATATAGATAAATAGATACATGTGTACATATGATCCATACATGTGTGTATCCATATATACATATATAAATAGATGTATAAACATTTATTAGCTCATAGGCTATTTTGTTTGAAGTTGTTGTTGGGATACTCTTTTATACATGGGTGTTTTGCATAAATAATTTATTTATTTTTAATGTTTTATTGAAATATGGACATAATTTATACCTATGTTTGCATCTACATATTTTCATGTTTATTCACCTGCCATCTTTTTTATTATCCCATGGTGCATTAATTTTGCTATCATTCTTGCTTTTGAATATTTGAAATCGGCAATATATACAAATGCTTGCATAAAGGCGTTTACATTTTTTTTTTTTTTGTTATTTGTTTGAAGTCTCCGATGGGATTTTCATCAGTCGAGCCTTGAATAGTATTATTTGTTTAATTGGTGTGTTACAATTTCTCTATTTCTCTATAATATTGAATTCCATCGAATGTTGCTTGGATTTTTGCGTAATGTGTGAGGAATATACATTTATATACATATATATAGACAAATGTGTACATATATTTCTATATATATAGCCAGCCATGAATTTGTTTTTGCCAGTGTCGGGGGTCTGTCGGCCAGCGGGTAGGGCACATTTTTATTTTTTTTGTCGCGACATGGGCATTGGTTATTACATGGGTTAGTGGTGGTGGAGAATGTTGTCGTCATAACGGGGAAGGTGAATGGTAAGTGTTTGTTGGTGCGAGTGCCAATGCATCTTCCTGTTGATGTACAAAGGCGAAGGCTGAAGTAAATGCAATATTGAATGTTGCGGTGTGGAAAAGCATACTTACCACTCATATAAAATGACATACAGTCTATATATATCTTTGGCACGCTAGCATTCAATATTGCATTTACATCGATCGTGGCCATCGTGCAACAACAGGGAACATTGGGCATCGTGGCAACATACGCTTACCATTTAGATTCCCCGTATCCAGATATATAACTATTTATACATATGTATATATATGTATATATATGTATGTATGCATAAAAACATGTATGTATATTTTACTAACATTTCTGTTACAATTTTCCTATCTCTCTATAATACTCAATACCAGATAATGTAGTTGTTATAGAATGACTCTATTTTTCCACAGACTGAAAAGAAAATGTGCAAAGAGCAAGTGTGGTGTTGGTTTCATAGCAAACGATTGTCAATAGACAGCTTCGTTTATCTAATTGCAAAAATTGACTATTTTGAGGCTCACATTGTATATATTAATTTTACCTGTATACTCACTCTTTATCCTTCCTTTTTTTATTTGTGGTGATGTAGCTCGAATTGTGAATGAAGCTTGTGGGGTAATACTGATTTTTGAATGGGTGCTTTGCATAGATGATTAATGAATTGTTAATGTCTGGTTGTTTTATGTTTATATCTTTTGTGTTATACCCATTTTGGACACTTGGAAGAGATTATTGGTCTTTGGTAGTGGAGAGACTGTAGTGAAATCTTCTTTGTTTTGTCATAAAAATATGGATAGGGTTAGTAATTTTTTTTTGTTGAGTGCTATTCTAATACCTCTTCTACAATTTCTCAAATTCTCTATTTCACTAGCTTGTGTTGTGGTAGAAGATGCCATAGAGTTAATCTACTAGTTTTTTTTTTTGTGGCAATGTGGATTTTAGTAATTACATGGGTTGGTGCTGATGGAGAATGTTCTCCTCAATACAAGGAAGTGGACTGACAAGTGTTTATTACCATGAGCACCAAAGGATCTTGTCATTGCATGATGTCGGTAGGCAAAGTAAATGCAATACTAAAATTCCTCCATGGTCATAAATTTATGCATATATACATATCCATACACATGTATATATATAATATATATGCATAGATACATGTATATATACACATACATACATACATGTATATATATAATATATATGCATAGATACATGTATATATACACATACATACATGTATATATATACATATTTACACATGTATATACATATGTCATACACAGGAAACACAACAATGGCTCTTTCAACAATGCAACTTAACGAATAGATTTTCTTCCCTTGCAAAGAAAAAGAAGAACAAAAAATTACAGTTTGTTATTAGAAGCTTTGAACAGATGATGGGAAAAGAGTATTATACAACACACACACACACACACATATACAAGTATATACATGTGTATAAATATGTATATATGCATAAATACATGTATGCATATTTTACTAAGAGGTGTGTTCCAATTTCCCTATTTCTTTATAATACTTAATATCTTATTTTTGTATGTTTCTGTCTCTGAGGTTAAACATACAAAAATCCTATGGACGGGCCAAGTGATGAAAATCCTGTCAGAAACTTCTAACAAATAACAAACACTCTGCATATCTATATATTTGTAATTTATCCATGCATACACGTTGACACCATACTAAAATCAAAAGCATAGGACGTCAATGAATGTGAAAACATACAGATGGGAGCACACGAATATATTATGTTCATATTTATGAAAAGGTGGTGTTAGATCAGATGTAGGCATGCCTTGTGTGTGCAATTGGCTGCAGTATGAACAAAAGAAAAGGAGGCATGCTTTCCACCCCACCATATTGGGTGATGCAGCAACCTAGCCTGTCATAGAATTGCCAACTTAGAGTATACTTTGTGAATGGAAAATCTTAAGCATTATGTATTGTTGAAAGCTCAAAGCATTAACCTCAAAATTTTCTTTAGTTGAAATCACCGGTATACATTTTTTAAAAAATATGTATAGTTGTATGATTTACGACAAAGGATTACACACATAGTTCTAAAATAAGATAGATGTCACCATATTTAAATAAAAAAGATGGAGTGCATGAATAAATGTGTAAATATATATATATGGAAAGATAGGAAGAAATAACATGCATATTTGCAAAACAAAAGTGCTAGATAGAAGCTACGCATACCTCGTAGTTGTAAGCAGACGTAGTCAAAACAGAGAGAAAGAAGGCCTGCTTTGCACTTTGCAGTATTGGGCCATGCAGCCTCATGGGGTGTGAGCAAACATCAAACAAAGAACATAGATTTCCCACCCACAAAACCAAAACACAATCAAATATTGAAAAAATAAGAAATCAGAAGCATAATAGGTTGTCGAGATCTGGTATCACTAAGCTGATAAATTTCTTTAGTTGCAATCAGTTTTATACATTTTAAAAAATATATGTACTTATATCATTTATTAAAAAAAATTTGACATGTAATTGTGAAATAAGGAATGCAATAAAGTATATATAGGCTTACCTTCTATATAAATAGAATGTAGTTGGAGCTTTTACACTATTGCAAATATGCGATGAGAAGCCTACATACTACTGTGGAGAAATGTAGTGGGCAGAATAGGATATGTTGTCTATTTGTAGAAACAAATGTATAACGGTGAAAGGAAAAGCCACAAAATCGCCGGTCATTTTCCTCCCCACCATATTGACACCATGAAGCCTCATGGGCTCTAGCCAAACCCCAAAGCCAAAAAAGCATGTGATGAGCTTGATGCATAGAGGCTTCACAAAACATTTCATGTTGTTAACACCCTTCTCCTTAGTGACATCAATTGTTTCATGAAGCCTCTATGCATCAAGCTCATCCTTGTAGGAAGCGAATGTGATATTGAATATTACAATGTGGGAAAGTAAACTGTAAAATATGAAAGAAAATATTTTGATTCAGTTGCATTGTCAGAATATGCATTGTGGCATAATGAATATGTGTTCCAGAATATGGAAGAAAATATATTGATTGATTTGCATTGTCAAAATAGCAATTTTACCGTTGTGAATATCTTACAGATATTCCATTAAAAGCCACCAAAGACATTTGTATATGTAAAACTATTTATAAATGTATGTATGCATATGCTTTCTATTTTCGATAGGGATACGAAGGCACTAATAGTACAAAATATGTATAAAAGCAAAGATGCACAAAGTGTATATATGCATAACTTCATCAAAGTATACTTTCCCATATTGCAACATTGAATATTGTCGCTCATGCGAAAAAAATAGTTAGCACTTAGCTTCCACATATGTAGGCTACCATCTTGACAACCCCCAACCCATGTTTAGATATAGATAACCAGGGAAATTGTAATAGAACTCTATAAACATCAAAAAATGCGTCAATCCTTGCAACTTTCCAAATGAATCATTCAAACACAACTCTCAAAGGCAACACCTATTTTGTCTATGTTATGGCAAGAATTATATGATGCAATGATCTATCCAAAATGCATATAGCACCATAGACTGAATTGCGAGTTTAAGCTGCATTGTTTGGTATTCAACATTGTGGAGAAAATATTTATACCAAAAACCCATGTAAAATGACTTACAAACTTCATAGCACATAATGGCTCTTTGGACAGTGGAGCTTGAGCAATACATTTTCTTGCCTCACAAAGGAAAAGAAAAACAAAAAATTATAGCTTCTTGTAGGAAGCTTTAAACAGATGACCGAAAAAGAGTATCATGCAACATATACACATACAAACACACATACACACGCACACACACACATACACATATACATATATATATATTGATTAAGTTGCATTGTGCAGACAACGAATGTGGTGTTGGTTTGGTAGGAGACCATTGTTAAAATTGTCGTGCTCTGCTCTGACCTATAACATATCTGCCATTCCACATTGCTACATTTAATATTGTATTTACTTCAGTCAACCACATTTAGTTCATCCACCACCATGAAGTACAACAACCAAAGAATGCATTAAGCCTATATACTTTATCATAGGTTTTGTAGCACACCAGTGTTAAAACCCTCCAGCCTGCTATCAAAAGGAACAATAAGTAGAGCCCAAAAGGCATGAACAATAAATTAATCATTTATGCAAAAATACCGATGTAAACCATGCACATATATATATACATGTAAACATATGAAGATATATTTTCTATTTCCATAATGCAACTTAATCAAAGTATACTTTCCCATACTGCTATATTCAATATCACATTTACTTCATCCGTTCACATTTACCTCGCTCGACTCCATCAAACAACAACCATAGAATGCATTAACCATTGGGCGAGCAAGCACTTAACATTCACCTTTCGCCTTTCGAGGAGACCACCTCCACTGCCACCAACCCACATATTTGCAAAGGCCCACGTCAAACACTTACCATTCATGTTCCCCGTTACAACAACAACATTCTCCACTGCCACCAACCTACATATACATATACATCTATACATATATACACTCTATCATATATATATAGAATTATATAGACATGCATACACATTATTAATTTGTTATATGTTTATGTGTAATTGCTACTTTACATATATATCTATCGGTATACATGTAATTTCACATCCACACCACAACAGTTTCAAAACTCTCAAATCTGTTATAGAATGGACTAAAGGATCACTTTACTTACAATAGCCTCATATGCAAGTAACACCATAATGGCTCTTTCAACAATGCAATTTAACCAATACATTTTCTTACCTTACAAAGAAAAAGAATGGAAAATAACAGTTTGTTATAGGTAGCTTTAAACATATGACAGGAAAAGAGTATCATGCAACGTATTGGTAGAAGCCAAGCAGACTATGTAACAGTTTTAAGAGGTATTAAGATGATACTTAAGATTCAAATGTATGTTGGTCTCTAGTGTTTCCGTGATAGTTCTTTTACAATTTGTTTGTTTCTCTATATTATCTAATGGTAAATAGCGGAGCCCAACATTACAGTGTATGCATGTATATATATGTATATATATGCATATATATGTACCTATATGGGTATTTTTATATATCAATTAAAGGGAATTGAGTACATATATATATTTGCATATGTATCTATCTATCTGCCAAGGCACTCAATACAATTTTACTATCTGGAATCTGTAAGTCGTTTTACATGGGTGGTTTGCATAGATGGTTAATTTTCTGTCTATGTGTTCTTGTCAAATGTTTGTATCTTTGGTGTTATACCCATTGTGGAGATTTCAAAGAGAGTAGTGTTCTCCATCGATGAACGGATTACAGATAAATGAATTAATTGAATTAGAAGTTACACATTATTTCAAGGGAAGATTAGAAAGATGTCAGCAAATGTATAAAATAATTTATGTAGACATATATATATGTAAAAACAAATTAAGTATAGTGTTAAATGTAGAACTACAAAACCCACGATTGCTTGTCTTCCTTATGGAAAACATAATAGTAAATCTATACAATAGTTTGTGCATATACATATATGTATGTAACAAAGAAATGACTAATGTGAAATGGCAAAGTAGAAGACACGTGCTTGTTTTCCACCCTGCTATATTGGCATCATGGGCCCGCATGGACTCTAGCCAAACCCCCGAGCAAGAGAAGTATGGAACATCCACAATCTTTAGGGGTGGAGAGTGTGTAGTTAAACCTTCTTTGTTTCATTAAAAAAATATGGATAGGGCTACTAATTTTTGACTGTTGGTGTTATTCTAATACTTCTTTTACAATTTCTCGATTTGTCTATAATATTTAGTGAAAGTGGCCCTTGTTTATTCATACATATGTAGACACATATATATACACTGTGAATCTTTGTTTATGTACACATGGTTTGGTTTTCATTTTCAATGAAGCTTGTGGGGTTATACTATGTTATACATGGGTGTTTTGCATAAATGATTAATTTATTGTTAATGTCTTATTGTTATATGTCTCTTTGCCTTTATACCTGTTACGATAGGAACAATTGTAGTTAAATGTACTTTATGTCGATGTTGGTCTATTGTATTGATTATCTCTGTATATCTTTGGCATTGCAACTATTAGCGTAGGAGGAATTGTAGCTATCTACAACTCCATTACCATGGGAGCAATTGTATTTATCTATGTGTAAGGTTTAGGGTTGTATGAAAGAATGAACATATTGGAGATAAAATTACTTTGGTGGTTGTCCAGTATTATTGTAGCAAGTCTTTTACAATTTCTCTATTTGTGGTGATGTAACTCGGATTTTCAATGAAGCTTGTGGGGTTATACTGATTTTTAGATGGGTGGTTTGCATAGATGATCTCCAAAAAATATGGTTAGGGTTAGTTATTTGTCCATTCTTGGTCTATTGTTTGGGTTCTTTGTGTGTATAGCCATTCTCGAGATTTGAAAGAGATTATTATTCTCTTTCTTTCGTCAAAAAATATGGTTGAGCTTGGTTATTTGCACATTGTTGGTTTGTTGTTTTGGTTCTCTGTGTGTATCTTTGGCGTTGTAGCCATGACCATGGGAGCAATTGTATTTATCTTTGTGTAGGGTTCAAGGTTCTATGAAAGCATATATCAATATGTTTCATGATATCCTTTTTCCCTCATCTATTTTAAGCTTTACAAATACTGCAAGATTAAATGTTGTCTTGTTAGGGAATAGCAACCTAAAACAAATAGCCTATCAACAAAAGATATAAATTTCAATAGATAACAGAAAATGCAACTATTGCTATCTTTTGTAGTTAAAGGTGCAAGCACATTTAGTCAATTGTTACATACATTACTTATCTTGTGTGAATATGTATCACGTATTATAGACAAATAGGGAAATTGTTAAAGAACCGGTACTGAAACATATACACATGCCTTTATGCACATCCTATTGCTGCACAAAGGGGATAGGCAAGGGAAATGAAAAATTGAATGTTGGCCTATGGCAAAGTATACTTTGATGAAGTTGTATTGTCAAGAGAGCCATCAACAAGATTTGTTATTTGTTTGAAGTTTTCGAGGGGATTTTTTCTCAGCCGAGCCTTGAATAGTATATGTCTTGTTATTTATTTGTAGTTTTCGACGGGATTTTCATCAGTCAAGCCGTGAATAGTATTTGTTGTGTAGTAGGTGTGTTACAATTATATATATATAGACATACAAATATATAGATATACATATATATACATATATATGCATATATACATATGTATACATATATATATATATACATATGTATACTATATATATAGTTATAGATATATAGAAACATATATATACATGTATGTATATATACATATACATATATAGACATACATATATATAGATATACATATACATATATAAATATATACATACATATATATGCATATATACATGTACATATATATACATATATATGTATATATACATGCATATATATACACATATATGCATATATACATATATACACATATATATACATTCCCACATGGCAACATTCAATATCACATGTACATTGCTTGCCACTACCGTGGAACAACAAGATGAATTGTTGCTCGTGCCAAGAAACACTTACCATTGACCCTCCACGTATCAAGGACACCATTTTTGAACAAGACCAACCCACGTAATTTCCAAGCTCCACGTTGCGGCTCAAAAAACCTGGTGAGCATGTCTATGCAAAGTGGGCTTCCCACCAAAAACCTAATGACATATATATGCATTAGGTTAGTAAGAAACCATAAAGGTATTGGAGGTACAATGAGTTTGGCGGTTGGTAGGCCCTATTCTTTGCAATTCATCAACCTCTACTATGTTATACGGTAGATTGGAGGGTTCTAAAGTAATTGTTTTACGCAATCAGTACATCGTTTTACTTGGGTGTTTTCTATAAATGGTTAATTTATTGTTTCTTTCTGAACTATTTCATCTCGGGTCTACAAGTTTTCCCCATGGATGCCTGCCTATATGGTTTGAAATTTTCAATGGGATTTTCATCAGACGAGCTGTGAATAGGATTTGTTTATGTTTAACCTCAGAGATAGAAAGATATAAGAAGATATTAATAGTAAATTAATCATCTATGCAAAACACTCATCTAGAAAAGACTATAACTTGGCAAACTTGATTGAAAATTTGAGCTACATGACTTGACACTAAATATTATAGAAAATGGAGAAATTCTAAAAGAGGTATTAGAATAACACTAATGCAAGTTGGAGTCTCAATTAAGTGGATTCGCCCTACCAATAAGAATCTCTTCAACCTCTATTAACTTTTTGAATAACAATCATTTTGTAGCTGGGTCCATTCCATTTGCAAAGTTGAACTGATGGCACCTTCTTCAGAATAAGACCTTATGCATATGGTTTCTCACCGTAACATTCAGCGTTGGAAGGTCTATTTACTCTGGGTTTAGGGAAACTGCAATTAAATCTTCTCCCCTTTCTGAAAAAAATATGGATGGGGTGAATAATTTTTGTGGCCCTTGTTTATTGTTTGTAGTTATCATTGTGCATTTTGTACTTCATACCTATTGCTATAGGGGCAACCGGACTTAAATCTTCTTAATCTTATTAAAAAAATTGAGCTACATTACCTCACACTAAATATCGTAGAGAAATAGAGAAATTCTAAAAGACGTATTAGAATGAGACTAATGTCGCTTGGAGTCTCAATTAAGTGTAAATATATATATGGAAAGATAGGAAGAAATAACATGCATATTTGCAAAATAGAAGTGCCTACTATCTAGGAGCATTTTGTAGAGGCTATTTGTTTGAAGTTTCCAATAATACTTTCATCAAGCCAACCATGAATAGCATTTGCGGTCTAATAGCTCTTTTCCAATTCATGTTTTTAGACAAATAGAGAACATTTGTCGAGGGGTTTTACTAAGACCATAGAGCTTACCTATTAGGAAAAGGATATGCCTAAATGTTCCTCATTGGTGAACAGACACTAATAACCAAAACCATAAACCAACGATGAACTAATTACTAACCCTACACATATTTTCCCTCAGAAGAAAGGACATTTAACTGCAATTCGTCCATCCATATAGTTCAACAATATCTTTCAAATCTCCACAATGGGTATAACGCCAAAGATACAAACATTTGAGAAGAAGACATAGATAATAAATCAACCATCTATGCAAACCACTCATATAAAATGATGTATAGTACATATGTACATATATATAGATCTTTGGCACGCCAGCATTCAATATTACATCAACCACAACCATCGTGCAACAGGGAACATTGGGCCTCGCGGAAACATACACTTACCATTTAGATTCCTCATATCCAACATACCATTCTCGACTGCCACCAACCCATGTAATCACCAACGGCCACATTGCCAGACAAAATTGTTGGAGTTATGGACAGACACTGAGAGGGGGGGTGAATCAGTGTCTTAACTTTTTCAACTTCGATCAAGGTTTTAATTCTAATTTCCTTTTCTTTCAACAATAGAGTAGAGTAATCACTTTTGAAAGCACAAAGATGTGACAACATTAACTCTGTCTATTAGACAACTTATGAAAATATGATTTGAGTGAGATATCTTGCATTTGCCAAAACAGTTATGGCTGACATTGGTTAACAATCAAAGCATGATGACAGTGTAGGTGCAACTCATAAGACTATGCAAATGATGATCAACATTATTGACTCACTTCTTAAACAAAAGATTTGAATGCATCTTTAAAGATAAGAAGGTATTGAAACAACAAACACCTTTAGCACATTATAACTATTCTTGAGCAATGAATCAAATGAGAAGTTTTAAGCTTCCTTTTGAATTACACTCTTCAACAATGACTTGTGCAAGATATTTGAACTAAACATTTGCATATATGAAGGAACTATCATTCAACAATGTTCAAACTAATAAAAACTGTCACAATCAAGAAACAATATGACAACAAAAACAAAGAGACCAAAAGACAGAATTTTTCGAGTGGAAAACCCTCCTGGGGTAGAAAAACCACTCCTAAACTGCCATACTAGCTTAATCTTTTTAATCAACTATTCACAATGCCTTATAGGCTAATTTCTGAGCACCAACTCAAGGAGCACCAACCCCTCATTTTGAAACACCAATTTCAAGGAGCACTAACCCCTCATTTAGAGATATCTATCTCAAGGAGCACCATCCCCTCAAATTATTTTTAGAACAATAGTAATATCAGAGGATATCTCTATTTTATAGTAAGCTCAAGAAACTCAACACTCTTATCTCCCTAATACCCTAAGAATCCAACTCTTGTATTATAGAGTTTTCCAATACATCTCTTGATGCGGCCAAAATAAGTATATCTCAGAATTACTAGCCAACAGCACCTTCACTGTTTTCAACATTGGTTTTTATATACATTTCAAGTATGTTTGTTATGAAGAAATCTTCAAAAAGCATTTTTCACATGATTCTGAAACTCTCTTGCTAATTTTAGAATATGAAGCTAAATAATGATGATCTGTAGATGATGGTAAAAATCAGAGTAACACCTTAGATCCAAAGAGCTTTAATTTCTGCGCTGAATCAGGAGATTTCAAATTGTAACTGAAAGATTTTCATCAAAGCCACGACTGCTTCCCAATTCTCAGAGAATATTTTGCCATGTAACTGATCTGAGATTTGATGCCAACCAATGATGTCGGCCTACACCTATATTTAGAAATTCCCATGTCAGCCATAGTGTTTGAGTCTTCGTTAACCATTTGCTGAGACAACCAGATAGTCCTGTCGAAGGCAATTAAATCGCCAGTCATTCCCCTTAGATATCGCTTTCTCCATGACCCATCAGAGTCGGGAAGAAGACATAACAAATACATTATGTCACGCTGAAAGCTCATATGTTATGTTCTTTTCAATCGCTGAGACATAAGAAAGTTTCTCACTAGGATGCCCTTTTGTTTCATTCACTATCGCTATAGCCTTTTGATATCGGAGAGACATCTCGTAGACAAGTCTTTGTTTTGCCAAGAGCCTCCATGATCAAACTTGTCTCCATGACATATCGCTCTCGGGGAGACCTTATATAGAATACCTTTTGTTTTACCGAAGGTCATCCTTTCATCCCGTGTCACTGAGACATTCTGCTGTTGGGAAGACATTTCGTAGATTTCATTAAGTTTCACCGAAATACTTTATCCCTTGTAAGTCGTTGTAACATAATGGTTCTCTCACCGATGCATCCTTCTATCTTATGAGGGTCGCTATAGCATACCGTCATCGGGGAGACCTCTCATAGAATGCTTGAGTCATACCGAAAGTCACCAACCATCTTTTGTGTCATTGAGACAAGACTGATCCTATGTCAAAAAAGTCCTTTTGTGTTCCATCGGCAAGACCGGAGGTCACTCACCGAGACCTCACACCAAAAACCCTAACTCTTATCGAGATGTATGCCTTTAAGTTGTCGGTCGGTATAAGAAATCAAACTCGCCAAAACCTTTCTTCGATGCACATAAGTCATACCTAAATGTTCTTTTTTTTTTATGCATCGCCGAGACATATCAATGTCGGGGAGACCTCTCGGAGAGCACACTATGTCATACCAAAAAACTTTATCCACTCTAAGTCACTGGGACATTACCAACCTCTTGTCGAAAGCCATTCATTAGACTTTGTCAACAAGACTTGACGGGTTCGCTGAGACTCTACATCGAAACTCATGAGTCTTACCGAAATGTAATTTTTCAACAGCGGTCGGTGTGACATACCAATTTCGCTGTGACCACATACCGACGGTGTAACACTTGTCGAAAGCTGCCTGAAAGAAAAAATCCAATCGACATGACATCATAAATGTCTTGCCTATAGGCAACACAGACATTTCAAAAAGGATCGAGGAGACCCTGCCATTCTCACGCCGATATGTGAAAGCCCGAAAGAGAAACAACCAAAACCATTAGACAAATGAGATGTCAGTACCAAGGTAACTGTAATGCCTTCAAAAATGTGAGTTCAAAGAATGTAATCAAATGGCTTGTAATCATGTGAAATACACCTGTGGTATGCAAGGAGAACCATCCTGACAAAGAAAATATTTTTCAAACTCTGTTAGTCAAATAAATAGCATTCATAACATGAACCAGAGATCTCATCACCATGAATTTGAATCATAACAAATAACTTTCAGTAATAGCCAAGAGACATCAAAGAAGTGCCATAATAAAGCATAAAGATCCAAACTGAGACTGATCATCAAAGAGAACCAACTAAAAGGGATTTTGTCATCAAGGACAAACTATAAACACAACTGAGATCCAACAAATAAACGGTGCCCTCCCTGCTAGCCGGCAATATATATATATATATATATATGCCAACCCTATAACAACAAAGATACAAACATTTAACATGAAGACATAGACAATAAATCAACCATCTATGCACCCTGCTCATGTAAAACAACGTATAGTATACATATATATACATGTATATATATATATATATATATATATATATATATATATATATATATATATATATATATATATATATATATATATAGTATGTATATATATATGTATATATATATATATATATGTACATATATATATATACATATACATACATATATATATATATATATATACATACATAAATACATATACATGTATATATATATACATACATATATACATATATATATATATACACACATCTATATATATATATATGCATGTATACATATATACAATATACTTTGATTAAGTTGAGTTTTCAAAACAGCCATTGGGTTTTAGAATTGTGGCACTGCGCAATCTGTAGGTCATTTTGCTTGGGTGTTTTGTGTAAATGGTTTATTTATTGTTTATGTTAAAACTCTTTTTCTCTGGAATCTGTAAATCGTTTCCGATGGATGTCTGCCGTTATAGTCTTATATGATGGGGAAATTGCAAATATACAAATATATAAATATGCAAAGTGTTTGTTATCTGTTTAAAGTTTCCAACGAGATTTTCATCATTCGAGTCATAAATAGGATTTGTCTACGTTTAACCTCAAAGACAGAAACATATAGCAAGTAATATATACATATATACGTGCACATGTATATATATATATATCCATAGATATAATTATATACATCTATACATATATATATATATAATTGTTTATACATCTATATATATATGTATATATGCATAGAAACATGTATGTATATTTTACTAACATTTCTATTACAATATCCCTATTTCTTTATAATACTCAATACCAAATGATGCAACTACTGTTATAGAATGACTCTAGTTTTTCATAGGCTAAAAAGAACGTGGCCACCATATTAATTCTTGTCTCAAATTGTTACTTTCGAATATTTCAAATCAGTTGCATGATTATATGATATGTTTACATACATTACAATTTCAAACACAACTGAACAATTTATTTCCATATATGTGCACATATGTATATCTGCCCATAATGCAGGCATACGAAGTGAACGAAATATTGAATGTATATTTTACTAATAGTTGTGTTACAGTTTCCCTATTTCTCTATAACACTAAATGCTAGATAATGCAGCTCCTTTTATACAATTACTCTCTTAGTATGCAAATACAACATAAATTACGTTGCTATTTAAAATGTACATGATCCTCTTTGCAAGAATATGAACTTAAATCAATCAAAAAGATACCAAGCAACTAACTGTACAAAATGTGTATAACACCATAGATGCACAGAGTATATATATGTATATGTTAGTGTATATATATATGCACCATAGATGCACAAAGTATACATACATATACATATACATACATATATGTATACTTATACATATATATACATATACATATACATACAGTTTCCATCCTCTAAAAAGCGGAGCCGAGGCTGATGATTTTAACAGTAGTCTGGTATTAAACCCACACCACAATGGCTCTTTCGACAATACAACTTAATCAAAGTATGCTTTCCCACACTGCAACATTCAATATTGCATTTGTACTTCGGCCTCCACCCCCGCACACCAACAAGAAGATGCATTGGCGCTTGCGGAAACAAACACTTACCACTCACCTTCCCTATTACAACAATATCATCCTCCACTGCCACCAACCCACATAATTACAAATGTCCACATTGCCCAAAAAAAAATAGTTCACTCTATATATATATACACTTACATATATAGATGTACATACATATACATATACATACAGTTTGCATCTTCTATTTTTTTTTTTTGCAGTTATCTTCATACATCTTTGCCATTACACCAATTGCCATAGGAACTATGGCAGTTAATTTTTTTTTCTTTTAGCTAAAAAAACAACAATATCAAATGTAACTACCAAGATACACATCCCCATGGAGAAAAACCACCGACACAGGCACTAACAAATCCAATTCACAACTGACCTGATGAACATCCCAACACCAACTTCAAACAAAATAGCCTATGGGCTAATAAATGTTTATACATCTATTTATATATGTATATATGGATAAACACATGTATGTATCTTTTACTACTAGTTCTATTACAATTTCCCTGTTTCTCTATATAACTGAATGCCAAATAATGCAGCTCCTCTTATACAATTACAACTATTATGCAGAAAATGTGACGTGCATAGGGTGGAATTAAATATTATAGAGCAACACATAAATTATGGAACAACTATTGTACAACAAATCATGTTCATGGTTTCACTGATGAAAATCATGTTGGAAACTTCAAACGGATAAGAAACCCTCTACATATCCATATATATACAATCCCACCTATTTTAATTTGTGTGGTTCTTCACTGTTTCCCTAATAATCTTGTTATAATTTTATTTTATTTTTCAAGCTAAGAAGATTTAACTCCAATCAATCCATCCATATAGATCGATAATGTCTTTGAAGTCTCGAAAAGTGGGTATAACCGCAAAGGTACAAACTACTAACCCTAACCTAATTTTTTTGACGAGAGGAAAAAAATTTAACTACAATAAAACCATGCATAGAGAACAATTGTCTCTTTGAAGTCTCCAAATTGGGTATAACAACAAAGATACAAACAAATAACAACAGATAATAAGTAGAGATGGAAACACATGAACAACAATTTAATCTTTCACACAAAATTACCATGTAAAACCACTTACAGATTCTGGCACACAACAACCTTAAAACCCTCCAAAATGCTATAAAACAAAGTGGAAGGAAACAATTTTTACAATCGTCTGCTACCAAACCAACACCACAATGGCTATTTCCACAATGCAACTTAATCAATATAATTTCTCGCACACTTCGCACTGCATCAATGTTCAAATCCTCCAACTTGGTATCAAAAGGAACAATAAGCACACAACGAAAAACATGAAGAATAAATAATCTGCTATCAAACCAACACCACAATGGCTCTTCCGACAAAGCAACTTAATCAATATACTTTCTCGCACATTTCACACCACATCAATGTTAAAACCCTCCAAGCTGCTATAAAAAGCAACAATAAATAGAGAACAAAACACATGAACAATAAATTACTCATTTATGTAAAATATCCATCGAAAATGACTTATAGGTTCCGCGGCACAATAGTTTTACAACCCTCCAACCTGCTAAAAAATGAGGCCGAAGGCGACAATTTTAACAATAGTCTGGTGTGTATCCCACAACACAATGGCTCTCTCGACAATACAACTTAATGAAAGTGTGCTTTCCCACATGACAACATTCAATATAACATTTCGTTCAGCCTACGCCTCTATGCACCAACAAGAATATGCATTTGCACTTGTGGCAACAAACACTTACCATTCACCTTCCCCATAATGACTACACCATTCTCGACCACCACCAACCCACGTAATAACCAATGCCCATGGCACCACAAAAAAAATGGTGCCCTCCTCACCCGCCGACAGAATTCTGACGCCAAACAAATCCAATTCGTGGATGGGCTGATGAAAATCCCAGCGGAAACTTCAAACAAAATAGCCTTGTTTATTGGGCAAGAGAAAAAATATTTCACTAGAATAGAACAAGAGAGAAAATATTTCAGTGCAATAGAACCAGAACAATAAGCATAGAATGAAAGACATGAACAATAAATAATGTGTTATCAAACCAACATCACAATGGCTCTTTCGACATTTCACAATGCATTAGTGTTAAAACCCTGCAACCTCCTATCAAAACCAACAATAAATAGACAACGAAACACATGAACAATAAATTGCTCATTTCTGCAAAATACCCATCGAAAACAACTTATAGATTCCACGCCACACCAATTTTACAACCCTCCAACCTGCTAAAAAATGGAGCCGAGTCTAACAATATTAACAGTACTTTAGTATCAAACCCACAACACAATCACTCTTTCGACAATACAACTTCATCAAAGTATGCTTTCCCACACCGCAACATTCAATATTGCATTTACTTCGGCCTCCGCCCCAGTACACCAACAGGAAGATGTATTGGCGCTCGTGCCAACAAACACTTACAATTCACCTTCCCCATTACGACAATAACATTCTCCACTACCACCAAGCCACATAATAACCAACGCCCACATCGCCACCAAAAAAAATATGTGCCCTCCCTGCAGGTCGGTAGACCCCCGGCGCCAGCAAAACAATTTCGCAGCTAGGCTGATGAAAATCCTAGCATAAACTTCAAACAAAATAGCCTATCGGCTAATTAATTAGTTAGTAAAGGAATGATTAAGGAATTATCAGTGTTAGTGAATCAAAGTCAAGAGTGCCTGATACCAATCAGGATAATTTACGTGTCTACAACTTCTTACTCCTTGTTTCTTTTTTATTTTATATATAGATATATTAGTATATTATTATTTGTATTGTATTACCATATTTGGTGCTCTTATTTTAGTTTTCATAGTATTTTTGTGCAAGTAATTTGGTTAAAACACACATATACATGTATATGTGTATTTATTTCCTTTCTTTTATTCTTATTTTCTTAATTCCCTTCGTTGTTCTCTTGTTTTATCTTCTCTTCTTTTTTAACTATTCCTTGTCTTTTTATTATTTTTCTAGTTTTGTAGTGTATTGTCTTTTTTTATTTCCTTCTTTTTGGTGGTCTCATTAAATTGTGGTTTTTAGTTCAATATCCTTCATTTTTTAATTCCTAATGGTCTTGTCTCCTTGGGTTGTGTAGCCTTCTCTCCCCTTCCCCCTTCATGCCTCCTTTTTTCTATTTAGGTTGTCGTTGGTCTACAACTAACAATATTTCTCTCCTTGAGCTCTTTCATCCTGATGATGGATCATGGAGTTTGTTTTGAAACGTTGATGCAAAAAAAATCTCACACAATCTAATCTAGAAACCACTGCAACACAAAATATGACTACTGAAATTTTTTCACTAAACATAAACGATAATTTTTTACAATATTTGAAACATTGTTTCCATCCATATTCAAATGGATTAGAGATATAAAAAATGAGAGATGTTATTATGGAGATATCTTAAATGTGCACCTATAAGTTAAGATGAAACATTCATAAGTGCCATAGATTATAAGAAACAATTCGCCATAGTTTGGTAGCTTTTTGCACTTAGGGTTTTGAAGAGACTATGTCAAAATAGTGTAGTTTGAAATGATGGCTATCCTAGGGAATGAATTGAGGTCTTCTCTAACATTCACCTACCCACCCAGATGTGTTAGAATAGCCATCTCAACATCATGACACATGAAATGCAAAATATGGTTACCAATAAATTTTAATTGAATGCAAATGATAATTTTTGCAACTTTTGAAACATTGTTGTCACAGTCAAATGGATCAGAGATTTGCAAAAATGAGAGAGGTTATTGTGGAAGGACCCTACATGTGTCTGTAAATTCAAATTTTTTTTAGAGGTTCCACGAATTGCAAGAAATAGTTTGTCATAGTTTGATAATTTTTTGCACTTAGGTATTTTAAGAGATTGCACTAAAATAGTGTAGCCTAGAATGATCAACTATCTTAGGTAATGATTACAGGCATTTTCTAGTGTTCAAACATCCACTCTGATGCAGGAGCATCTAGTGGTGTAAGGGCAATCTTGCATCACCCAAAAAAAATGCATTGCATTTATATTTCCTCTGGTTAGCTTTTGTAAATGTCTTTGCATTTCTGGATACCCTTTTCGTCATTATGTAAATCCCCACTTTCAGTTTTGTTTTTTTGCTTTCTCTCGTCAACTGCTATTTTTAGCAGCTTTTGGAATTTGCTACTATTTTTAACAGCTTTTGGAATTTGAAGGTGTTTTGGAAAAAAAAATTATATGGGAGGATTCAAAATAGAAAAATAAGAAGATTGGTGAAAGAATCAGATCGAGAGCATTTCTGGTTTGAAAGATATTGTAGTTTCAGTCTCCCAAGAAAGCACCTGAAAACCTTCTAGATTAGGTTTGAGGCACTAAACTACCCCAAAACGGCCCCAAAACTTTCCAAAATTGGTGTATCATATTTCAATCATGTTCTTGACTCCAAGACCTTTCCAACGGTTCAAAAAGTTTGAAAAACGGAGTCCCGGATCAAAAGTTATGGCTTCCGGAAGTTGGTACACTTTCAAAATGTGCTAATTTTCGAATGTTGTTTTAATTTTTGAATTTCAAATTGTAATTCTTGGCACAAAACTACCAAAACTCATAACTCGAATGTTGTTTTTTGCTCCAAACGGAAAAGGGGCTATTTATGGGGGGATTTTTCTAATTTTTGGTAGCTTTTTGGGGAAAAGAGTTCACATGTTGCGAAAAGGGAAACTTCTGTAATTTCTATAATTTCTGAAACTTTTGTAGCTTGCATGTATTGCAGAGCTCAAGGATTTGGGATCCTCTGCATATAAGATTTCCATTATTGAATAATAATAAATTTTGCTAGTTGTGTGCATTATTTATGTGTCTCAGATTTGTTCCCTCATCACACTCAGACATATTTGTGTAGTAATTTTAGTCCCACAATGAAAAAGATGCAAGATATGGTTGTTGACAACTTTCATTAAATGCGTAGCAGCAGCCTATCATGGCATCAAGCTAGCTAGGGAGAAGAAGATCTCTAAGTTATGGGTCAAAGGGGACTATTTGAATATAATTAATTGCATAAGGAATTGTTCCCCTCCATCGTGGTCAATTGAAAGATTTATTTTGGATGTCTGGTCTATGTTGCATGATTTTGATGAGGTGTATATTTCCCATGCCTTTCGTGAGGCGAATGGGGTGGCAGACTTGATGGTGAATCTCGAGGTGACATTAACTAGATCTTGGCAGGCTAATGATAACCTTCCTGGATCAAATTAATTTCCTTGCTTAATAATGACAACTCCTAGCTCATTGGAGGAAGTCATCTCTATGGCTAAAGGCTTGCGTGGTAATCATGTTTAGCTCAGGTTGATTGGACACCTTATGCTTGTGATGCTCATTGGAATTTTTGGGTATCCAAGTAGTAAATGCAAGAGGCTCCTGGCCATTATTGTCTCCAGTACCTTGGTTGGCAGGCCCGCACACTTTCTAGGTGCTTTTCTTTCTCTTGTCTTAGTGTTTAGTTGCAATCGTATGTTGTGTGTTCCTGCATATATATGAAGTGCTTGCATTCAATGATGGGTGGGGATAGGTGTAGGACTGAGCCTATTTCATGTGGTGATTTCATGAAGCTAATGCTAAAGTTTGGGAATTTTTACAAAAGGGTGGGCTTATCCCTTTCATGGAGAAATTGCAAGGTTTTAAAATGAATGTCTCCAGGGAGTTTTTTTATTCTGGGCATGGCTGGGTGTTGAGCATGTTTGGCATGGATACCACTATTAGTGATGAATTCATCACGAAAGTCACTGGGATGTCGACCAAAGGAAGAAAATTTTACAGGGACAAAGCTCTGTCAGGGGTTGCTAGATTGAATTTTCTTCAGCACAGGGAGAGAGCCAAAATGGTGAGGCTCGACTATGCGAGTTAAGATTGATCCAAAATCAAACCTATTTGGCATGAGGTTTCTATGGAACTTATGCATTATTTCACCTTGGATGGGAGGTATTCGACTCTGTATGGCCATCATTTTATGATGCTCAATCACTTCTTTCATGGCTCATCTCTTTCCTTTTCTATCTTCTTCTTTCTTTGGAAGAGGGGATTGCGAACTATAGAAAGAATTCAAGGAACCCTTTCTTACATGAGGGTTTAATGTTGCTAATTGTGGATCATACAAAGGCTAATTGTGTTATTGAGTTCCTTGTTCCTGTTAATTCTATCAAGTCGAAGAAGAGGGAGAAGGGGAGTGGGAAATGCTAGATTGAGGAGGTGGATGAGAGTGCGAGTATGAAAATTGAGGAGGATTTTGATGTATGGTCGAACGGTTATCTCACAGACTTGGATTACACCCCTTCTTCTGGTAGGAAGAAATGTTCTGCTAAAAAGGTGAAACCCTCCAATTTGTGTGTTAAACACAAAATTCAGGAGGCTTGCGATGAAGAGGTTGCAAAGGGTAAAGGTAGTAGGAGGAAGACCATGAAACAGGGGCCAGTGTGTTCCAAGGATGATGAGGAAAAGTTGCAAGAGGTTTTAGGGGTTAATCAGGTCGGTGAGGTGGTGGATTTAGGGAATAAGGACCTGGGTCATGGTGATGATGGGGGGCCTATTGCTAGGAAAGTGAATAGTGTGGTGGACGTGGATGAGTCTCCTGATGCGTTAGCTTCTAAAGACAAGGGTAAGATCAAGGTTGATTTTCTTGAGGGTTTTCAAGAAGATGATTTTCCTATGAGTTCCCATCAAGGGAGGGGATTGTTCTGGGGTGTCTTGAACTACACACAATCCTCTGTTCTAGTTAAGGAAGGGGCTAATATTTCCTTTAATTTTCTTATGTGGTTGGTTCAAGAGGTTCAAGACCTCCATAACAAACATGACATGATTTCTCGATGTAATATTTCTACTCTTAGAAGCCTAAAGGAAAAGGATTCCATCTTTAGTTTGCTTAAATTGTTAAACTCCAATCTTGGCCTTATGGTGGAGGACATGGCCAATTTGAAGAGAGATTATGGTCCAAGGTTGTCAATGTTGGAGAGGAACTCTCTTTTGTTGCATAAAGATAAAATTGAATCATCGGTTGAAGGTCTTGTGTTCCTAAATGAGAAGGCGAGGGAATGGACTAGAAGATCTTTGTTTAGTGAGCTGGTGAACAAGGAGGTGGGGGAGGATGCTAATAAGGAGCTATAGGTTGAATGTCTTGTGTTCCTGAATGAGAAGACGAACACGATAATCAGCCTTAGCAAGGATAAACTTGAATCCTCAATTGAAGGTCTTGTGTTCCTGAATGAGAAGGCGAGGGAATGGACTAGAAGATCTTTGTTTAGTGAGCCAGTGAACAAGGAGGTGGGGGAGGATGCTAATAAGGAGCTATAGGTTATGGACTTCGGCATGGGGCCGAGCGTTCGCACTCAGAGAAAAACCAAGAAGAGCAAGACGGTGTCAAGGTAGGACATGGAGGAGATCATGGAAATGTACAAGGTGATATCTAAGGATCTGTAAGCAACCAAAATGATTAAGGAACTTCTGTAAATGTTGCTTGTTTTCTTCTCTTTTTGTCTAGTTTTGTTGTTTTGATTGGTCGTTATCTCCTGATGGGTTGTTGATTATTCTGTAACCATATTTTTTTTGGTGTTGGTGGGGTAGCCAATTTGCTTTATCTTTGCTTCCTTTTCTCTTTTTTGTACATGGTTTAAGGGCCCCTTCAAAACCTATTTATCGTTAATCAAAAACTTTTCTTTGAATGCAAATAACATTTTTTGCAACTTATAAAATACTACTATGGTTAAATGGATTGAATATTTGAAAAAATGAGACAGTTTATTGTGGAGGGACTCCACATAACCTATAAGTCCAAAAAAAATGTTCATAGGTGCCACAAATTATGATAAATAGTTTTTCATAGTTTGAAAATATTTTGCACTTAGGAATCTTAACAAATTGCATAAAAATAATGTAGATCGAAACATTGGATGTCCTAGGGAATAAAAGAGGTATTTTGTAGTGTTCACCCACCCACTTTGTTGTGTTGGCATAGTCAATTTATCCCCACAATGCATGAAATGTAAAATATGGCTATCAACAACTTTTCACTAAATATAAGTGACACTTTTTGCAACTTCTGAAATACTACCACCATGGTCAAATGGATTGGAAATTTGAAAAATTGAGAGGGGGTATTGTGGAAGGACCCTACATGCATTTGTAACTTTATATAGAACGTTCGTGGGAGTCATAGGTTCAAGAAATGGTCCATCATAGTTTGGAAAAAATTTGCACTTAGGGCTCTTAAGATATTGCACTAGAATAGTGTAGCCCAAAATGATTAACTATATTATAGAGTGAACAAAATACTTCCATAGTGTTCATCCACTCACTCAAACTTGTTAGCATGGTCAGTTTGGCCCATGATCATAAAATGAAAAATATGGCTATCAACAAATTTTCACTAAATATAAATGATGCATTTTGTAACTTTTAAAATACTGTCACCATGATCAAATAGATCGGATATTTAAAAAATGAGAGAGGTTATTATGGAGGTACCATACATGAATTTGTGGGTTTAGACATAACATTTATAGGTTCCATGGGTTCTGAGAAACATTCCATCATAACTTGATAATTTTTTACATGTAGGGCTCTTAAGAGACTATGTTGGAATAGTGTAGCCCTTAATGATTGGGAGTATTGGAAAATTAATAGATTCCTTCCCTAGAATTCACCCACCCACCCAAATATGTTGGCACAATTGGTTTTTCCTCATGACATACAAAATGTAAAATATGGCCTATTTAGCCTTGTTTAGCCTTCTTAGTAGTCCTATTTTAGGATAACTATGATGGGAAAAGAATTTTTATGCATATTATTGGGAATCTAAACACAAATTTAGATGCCCTAAATATGGAGATACAACTCATTTTATAGCGGTGTCCTTAAATATGAAACATATACCCTTCAAAATAGACAATTATTAATCCTAATTAGCCCTCTAGGTCTCCAAAATTAATTTTTTGAGAGAACACCATCATACATACCAAAATAGTACAAAACCTACTTGAAAAAGTGGATTAGGTTGACACAAACCTACAAACCCAAATTGATTTTTGAGTTAATATTTAGTTTTAAGACCTCTAACCAAGAAATATATATATTTTAATAATGAATTTGATTGAACTATATTCAAGCCCCATTTGTGGATAGAACATAAATACGCATGATTGTAAGTAGGAAAATTTGGTCCTTGAAAGAGTAAGGTGGGTGATGAGGAAGATAATTCCTTTGGTTTCAAGGATATTGTATTTCCCTTTGTAGGACTAATGTTAATGAGTAATAGTAATGATGGTAGGGGTTGCCATATTCTATAAAATGGTCTCTACACATGTTGCACTAGAATGAACTATCTATCTATCTATCTATCTATATATCTATCTATTTGAGGTTTCCCCCCTCCCAAAATCCTATAGTTGTTATAGTATGTAATATCCCCTCTTAAATAATTTTCAAATCTTCTATAAAGATTTTTCTCAAACACCAAAAAATTAAAAAATCGGGTATAATGGAATTTCACCAATAAATTATGATTTTTATTATTAAATGATTTGCAAATGAGATGGAGGTTCCTTGCTATAGAAAAATCATGGTTTTTAATATTTTTTTTTTCCATTTACAGCAATAATAACCACAATCCTGTTGTAAATTACACCATTTGTAATACAAAATAATGGCTTAAACTTCAACCAAAGCAACTATAACATTCATACAAAATCACCAACACTTAATACAAAACCTAGGAAAAAAAAATACATATAAAAACTTCTGAAATATGCTACAAATTATGTCAAAAAAATCAATACAATCCCACACCAAAAATTTACACAAGTCAACACAAACTATTCCTATCAACTACTTGACCAAAATACCAAAATAAACACCTTTTAGCACAAATGAAATTCTTAGGTGAAATTGCTCTCATAGAATCTCGAAGACACTATCTTTGAGTCCCAAATCTCTTTGGTTTTATAACCTCAAATATTACTCCAACAATGGTTTATCAATCTTTGTTAGGAAGCTATAATCTGTGTGAAGAAAGCAAAACATGGTAACATAAGCAATCAACAAACACTTATTTTAATATTGTCCAAAACCTCTAGCCACCAACTTGGGTGCTTATTTATACCAATTCCAAGGAGAAGAATCTTGCATGGAAATATTGTAACCCCCACTCCCATGTGTTGAACCAAAAATCACTTGCAACCAAAAAATCTGCCAAAGTAGAAATATCATCCTACACCACTCTCAAGCAAATTGGAAACAATTTGTACTTCCCAAAAAGCCATGACAAAACTTGGTCAAATCAATTAATTCAAAATTATTTGATATTTTCTCCAAAATATTATTTATCTTGAAAAATAAACTTTTATCAGCTAAATTGCAAATTCCAAACTTACATTTTTAGGACATCAAGCCTACTATAAATAGAAAGTTTCTAAATTTAGAAAGGGGATAGTGAGAAGTCCTCCCTCCAAAAAATTGCTTGTCCTCAGGAAATGTAAGTTTGGATGATAAAGAACCTCTAAACCTTCCCATGTTGCAACTGCAAGGGGAAAATTCTTCCACTTGACCAAATGCTTAGTGATGCTTCTATTCCATAGATTCTTCTTTTTTGTTTTCAAAATATTCTAAGGTATTAAAATCAATTTTCATTCATCATCTAGAGGTGGAATCATAGGAGAAGTCACAAGTTGTTGTCCCACAACCTTCATCAAGCATGAAACATGGAAAACATTGTGTATCTTGCAACCGAGTTGGAAATCCAACTCATATGTAATATTCCTAGCAACCTTCTTGATGACTTTGTAAGGCCAACAAACTTTTGGTTTGATCTTCTTTGCTCCACTCCTCTTTAAAGAACTTTTCTTATATGGTTGCAACCTCACAAAAACCAGGTCACTCACTTCAAAATCTCTCTATCCTCTTCTTATCTACATATAACTTTTGTTGATTTTGAGCATGGTTCAAATTATCTTTTTAATAGACCTTAATATCTCTTGAATTTGCTAGATAAAGTCACTTGTTGTAGGGAATCTACTACTTGAAAACAACAAGTCAACAAAAGAAAGAGTGTCATAGCCATATATAGCATGGAAAGGAGACATTTCAATAGAGATATGATGAGATGTGTTATAATAATACTCTCCTATGTGTAACCATTTCACCTAAGCACCTTGCTAATTTAAGATATAATTCCTCAAATACCCTTTTATCCACTTATTGACAATTTTTGTTTGCCCATCCGTTTGAGGATGATAGATTGTGCTAAGAGTAAGTTATGTACCTATCAAATCAAATAATTTCTTCCTAAAGGAACTAAGGGACCTATTGTCTCTACCACTAGCAATGTTCCTAGGCAACCCATGTAATCTGATTTAAAAAACAAAAACAAATCTGCTACTCGAGGTACCTTAAATTCAGAAGTAATAGGAAAGAAATGTGCATACTTTGTCAACTTGTCTACCACCACAAATATGAAATATTTACCTTGATCTTTAGGAAAGAAATGTGCATACTTTTTCAACTTGTCTACCACCACAAATATGAAATATTTACCTTGATCTTTAGGAAAAACTAGGATGAAGTCCATGAAGATGCTTCCCCACTTGTGCACAAGAATTGGGAGTGGTTGAAGCAAACCTGTTGGAAAAATCTACTCACCCTTGTTTTTTGACATACCATACATTACCTAATGTGAGTGAGGATATATTCTTCCAATCCCTTCCAAGAAAACCTCTCATGATCTTTCTTATATGTCTTATAATATCCTCAGTGACCAACCAATGGAGTATCATGAAAGACCCTTAAATCTCCTCCTGAATCTTAGAACCCGACACCAAGTATACTTTGTTCTTATAATAGATTAAACCATCAGCAATGATGTACCTTTCATCTTTCAATTTCCCATCCAAAATGTTAGTGGACAACGAGTCCTTAGCATATTCTAAAATTATATTTACTTTCCAATCAACAGTGATAGTGGAAATAGAACACAAGGAAGGATTCCTAGAAAGTGCATTAGCAACTACATTTTTATTTCCTTTAATATATTCAATCTCAAAATCATAAGCATGTAATTTACTCACCCATTTCTATTGGCAATAATTCAAATCCTTCTGATTTAAAAAATAATTTTAGACTATTATGATCAGTCTTAACAATAAACTTACCACAAACTAGATATTGTCTGAACTTGTCTAGAGCATGCATAATTGCCAACATCTCTTTGTCATCAATAGAATACCCCTTTTCCAAAAGATTTAGTTTTCTACTTTCAAAATCTATAGGATGTCTCTTTTGAGTTAGAACAACTCTAATACCTTCCCTAGAAGCATCACATTCAACAACAAATGGGAGAGAAAAATTTGGAATTGCAAGCACTAGGCAGGAGCTCATTACCCTTTTGAGTTTTTCATATGTATCTTGAGTTTTTTCATCTAAAAAAAAAGCTCCTTTCTTATTCAAATCAGTCAAGCAAGAAACAAGCTGAGAAAAACCTTTGTCAATCTTCTATAGTAACTACACAACCCAAAGAACCCTCTTAATTGAGTAATATTGGTGGGTGTGGCCAATCTGTAGTATATCTTGAATATTATGCGGGTCAACTTGCAATCCCTGTGAGCTTATGATATGTCCCAAATACAAAATTTTAGTTAGGCCAAATCCAAATTTAGGCAATTTATCATTAAAGGATTGTTGCTCCAAAATGCTTAAAACTGTATCCAAGTGTTCTAAATTCTCTTTCCAAGTTTTACTATATTAAATCAAAAGATCATCAAAGAACACTAAAAAAAATCTATTGAGATACCTAATGAACACTTTATTCATCCAAGATTGGAAATTTATTGGTGCATATGTGATGCCAAATGTCATGAAAAGAAAATCAAAGTGACCATAATGGAAATAGAAAGCAATATTCTCCACATCTTATTTCCTCATGTGTGGATTTGATGGTAACTCAATCTCAGATCAATTTTAGAGAAATAAACCGTTGCATGCAACTCATCAATAAGTTCATCTATCCTTGGTATGGGATACCAATTCTTAAATTTTTTCTTGTTTAGATCTCTATATTCTTTACACATTCTCATTGTGTCATCCTTCTTTTTAACCAAGACTACATAAGAGGAAAATGGACTAGAACTAAGTCTTATGAAACCCAAATTAAGAAGCTCCTAGATGGTTTTTTCTATCTCCTCCTTATAACTCCTTGGGTGGTAGTAGGGAGTAGTGATCATGGGTTTGGAAACCTTTCCAACTCTATGACATGTTCAAACTCTCTATCTAGTGGTAATTGAAAATAAGGCTATGCTTATCAAGAAATGATTGAATTTCAAAATGATTTTTAACTTGATATTTGAAGGAAATTTTTGTATGGATCAAGATTATTGCTTCCCAAGCTACTTGTCCCCTCCTAAAATTCCTTTCCATCCTCTTAGTTGAAACCAATCTCAGTGCCCCATTCAATAGGCCTCTTAACACAATTTATTTTCCATTGGCTTGAAACTTGAACTCTATGGTTTGGCGGTTTGTGTAGTATCCTCCAATAGAATGCAGCCATTGAAAACCCTTGATACAACATTAGTTTGAACCCCTAAATTTAGACCACATAAAATTCATTACACACATCATAGTCGCCCAAAGTCATTTTGAGTTGTCGAACCATTCGGGTGCAATGTATAGTAAAACCATCAACAATAGTAACATTGAAACTATCAAAGTATTATGTATATTCAATCCTCTCTTGAAAAACATAGCCTTCATCCATAAATTTATGTGTTGCACCATTGTCTATGAGGATGGTTATCCTTTTTCCAGCTATAACTTCTCAAACTTTGAATGGATGGTATCTAAGTGCTCTAGATATGGTTGCTATGGTGACTCCCTTACTAGTTTCTATTTCTTCCTCTGATTCGGCATTCTCTTTGGAATCATGTAAGTCCTCCTTATCATCTATGTCTGAATCTGAAACCACCTCAATAAAATGCACTTGTCATTTCCCCAAGCATCTATTCCTTGAATCTCGTGGTTTTAGGCTACAAGTAAAACAAAGCTTCTTCCTTCGAAGTTTAGATTTTGTCACATCATCCACCTTCTTACCAGGTGAGTTTGGAACATTCTTTGGTTGGGGAATTGTAGGATTAATTTTCTGAAAATCTCCCTTATTTTTCCATGTATTTCGAGGTTTGGATTGATGGAAACCCACTTTCTTGAGCATGGAGACTTCAAGATGCAAAATTCTTTTAATTTCTTGCTACAAAGTAGTGGGTGAGAATGCCTTAACTAGACCCTTAATAGGCTCTTCAAGGCCTTCCAAGAATAGGTATGTGATCCATTTTTTAGACATATCCAACACCATAACAACAACCTTTTTAAAAATTTCAACATACTCATCTATGGAATTTGTTTGTCTTAAGCTAGAAAACTCTTTAAAATACCCCTCTTCATCCTTAAGCTCAAATATATCTATTAATATTTGAATGAAATCATCAAATAAATTTACCTTATCATGAACTTGAGTGGTCATTCCATGGTACCACTAGTCATAAGAAGATCCTTCAAGGTGAAAAGTTGCATATTGTATGGCATATTGTTCTTTCATTGGAATGAGTGTGAAATAGGTCTGCAATTTCTTCAACCATGCTCTACATGAGATTTTATCAATTTCATCAAAGGTAGGAGCTGAGAGTTTATTAATTTTCCTCTTATTTTCTCCACCACCGGAATCATGGTGATGCTTGTAACCACTTACTATCATCATACTTTGCATCTAAGAGACAATCATTATAGGGGATTGCACTTTTTAACCCTTCATCCTGATTTTCATAAGAAGCTTTAATAGCTGAAAGTTCTCTTGCCAAATCTTCTATGGGATTTGGAGTTGGGTTAGTTGTAGGAGGATAACCTTTAGGTAGGAAAATAGATTTGGATGGTTTTGAATTTCTCTAAATTCTGACTTAAAAGTGCTACCCTTTCCATTAGGTGTTGTTGGATTTTGTATTTTCTCTTCCAATAATCTCATCAATTCTCTTGTCTCAACGAGACTATCAGTGGTTAGCTTTTGACTCCTTTGAATATACTGGAGAAATTTATTCATTTCATCAGCACCAACCATCTCTCTACTCTTGGAAAATACTTCACTTCCTTCTGACTATAGATTTGAGGCAATTTCTTTATGCTTCTCCCACCACAAATACCTCTTTTCCCTATCACTTAGCTACATAGAAGTGGTAAAACCCTTAGGATGGAAAGATCATTGCTATCATATCACTGTAATATCCCCTCTTAAATAATTTTCAAATCTTCCATAAATATGTTTCTCAAACATAAACAATCAAAAATTGGGTATAATGGAATTTCAACAATGAACTCTAATTTTTATTATTAAATGATTTGCAAATAAGATGGAGGTGCCCTTCTATAGAAAAAGCATGATTTTTAATATTAATTTGATTCCATTTACAATAGAGAATAGTAACCTTGTAATATTCCCTCTTAAATGATTTCCAAATCTACCATAAATATTTTTCTCAAACACCAAAAAATCAAAAAACATGGGTATAATGGAATTTCACCAATACACTCTAATATTTATTATTAAATGATTTGCAAATGAGATAGAGGCACCTTGCTATAGAAAAAGCATTTTATATTAGTTTTCTGCCATTTACAAAACAAACAGTAACCACAATCTTGTTGCAAATTACACCATTTGTAATACAAAACAATGGCTTAAACTTCAACCAAAGCAATGCGTGTAATACAAAACAATGAATTAAACTTCAACCAAAGCAATGTGTGTAATACAAAACAATGGCTTAAACTTCAACCAAAGCAATTGTAGCATTCATACAAAATCACCAACACTTAATACAACATCTGGGACATAATTTAATTACATATAAAAAATATCGAAATCTACTAAAAATTTGGTTAACAATAGCAACACAAACCCACACCACAAACTTGCACTTCAACACAAACTATTCTTATCAACTTCTTGACCAAAATACCAAAATAAACACCTTTCAACTCCAATGCAATTCCTAGGTGAAATTGATCCTTTAAGTACATCCAATATCAACAATCCTTTTAAGTACATCCAATAATCTATGTATTTTTTTAGCTATTACAACTACTCTCTATGCCCTACATGGGAGACCTAGCATGCCAATGAGGAATAAATCTATCAATGTTATGAGAATTAATTGGATAGTTGTATTTTTAGGAAGGCACAAATCTCACATATCTTACACAATTTATGGAGTTACTACATATTTTTCATGCATCAATGTCAATCCAGGCACAACCGAGGTTTGATTTAAAGGAGGCAGTCCTATGTAGAGCAATGGTTGGATTATATCTATATATCACAAGACAGCTTCAAAAATAATTCTTACTATGCCTATGGAAAATGTTAAGGATTTTTCATAGGACAGCTTCAGAAATACCTCTTACTACGGCTGTGAAAAAGGCGGTAAAACAATCTAAAACTCAATAATGAAATATTTAGACCTAAAAAGCAATGTAAAGGAAAGCAAGGAAAATCATCTCCTTAGCCTTCTCACGACTTACTTCAGAAATGATTAATAAACCTAAAAAGAATTGTAAAGGAAAGCAAGGAAAATCATCTCCATTTTAGTCCTGTCGCAACTTACTTTGGAGGTGAAATGTCTAACTCTAGAAAGCATCAAAACCTATTTAGCTTATCTTGGGATTCTTTGTTCAACATAAACATTAAAAAATCAAGGTTACTATGATTATAATGAAGGTAATGGAATATGAACATGACTACCATAATAAAGTTACTATAACAATGGAATACAAATATGTGAACACAATAAAGATTACTACAATAATGGAATATAACATGACTACTACAACACAGATTACTACAATAATGATTCATTCTTCTATAATGAAATCAAATCAAAAACAAGAAGAAAGATATAATGAAATCAAATCAAAAACAAGAAGAAA
This sequence comes from Sequoia sempervirens, assembly GCA_007258455.2. NCBI lineage: Eukaryota > Viridiplantae > Streptophyta > Pinopsida > Cupressales > Cupressaceae > Sequoia > Sequoia sempervirens. Next base: position 101,671 of record VDFB02335410.1, read on the forward strand.
GATCAGAGAATAGACTATCATTTTATTCCCACTGGAAGTACAATTCTGATGATCAATTCCAAACTAGTCTTCTTCCTTCCCTCATTGTTTTACAATAGACTGTATATATAGAGGTCGTGCTTATAACAAATAATAACAAAGTGCTGTGAAATAGAATAAGTTTGTTTGGGCCCATGGCCAATGAATTATAATTTAGAGGCTCACATGAAGCCTTGACTACAACCACGGGTTAAAACAACATTGTTATAACTGTAGACAAAAATAGGAAACAAGTAGATTGACAGGTTTCTCCATCACACGCTAAAGCTTCCCTTCACGATTCGGCTGAATTGGAAAAGAGAAGCAAGCATCAAAAGTAGTCATACAGAGATATGCAATAACTGAAGATCTGGCAGCTCAAACTGGTACAATGAAAATAAAGTGAATAAAGTCCATTTTTATATTGGTAGAATCAAGAGTCGACATGGCCAATAATAATCCAGTAGAAAGTGCGAACAACAGCCTAGTGAAATTTCCACAAAAAGAAGATAATGAGCCACACAACCATCATAAGAAGTTCTAACTATTGCCACCTTAGAAGCTGACATCATTTTATGAAAAGATTACAGAAATTAATTGTTGTTCAAAAAGTGATAGACAAAAGTTCCTGATCAAAAAGTGACATGAAGGTTTTTTCATGACAAGAAGACCTGACTGGCATGTTTTTTTATTGTATTACTGTTTTTTTATCATGTGGCAAATTTTTGGCCAAAAATATGAAGTAGATCCAAAGCGATAGTAAATCTTCCATTGGCAAGCTCACAAATTATCTAGTTCTGAAATGGTGCATCAATGGTGTGCCACATTTTTTGTGAATTAAAATATTGAATCATCGAACATCATTTGGTCGATGCTTAATCATAGTGGATATTTGAATGGATGGTGGCACAATTCGAAGTCTCAATGTTCAAGTTTTAATGATTGCCTATTTTAATAAAATAAGTAAATAATGGAGAAAATGATAGTGGGAAATTAAAAAGAATCAAAATAAAAATAAGTTGTATGGCAAATGAGCTCTGCAACGGTCATGGAGGAAAGCAACGATCGGATGAACTCAGGCATGGAGGAAGAGGACACGAGGGACCCAGAGGGAACAGGAGAGGGAATGTCAAGCATGTCTGGAAGAAAGAAAGATGGGCCCACCCTTAGAATAGTGCTCAGAATGGTCGCTTTCAAGAGGACTAGGCTCACGGGAATTTTCACATGAATAGAGGCAAAAGTTCTTCTGGAGGATAGCATAAGAACAAATAGTATAGAAATGAAGCTTTTCGCAGACCTCAGAAACAGAATGATGGTAAAAGAGGGCATTATGATCTTCCCTGGTTGGGAAGACAGGGTCCTAGAAGAAACTCTAATCGTAGAAATGGGAATGGTGGAATGGTTTGGCAAAAAAAGTCATCCTTCAAGGAATGGGAGGAAGAACGGGAAGAAACCTCAGATGGGGAAAGGGGACACCATGGTACACTTTCATTCAATGAATCAAATGGCGGAAGAACCAAAATAGTAATCAGCTCTTCAAAATTGCAAGCGGAAGTTTTGTGATTAGAACAGCTAGGCTTGCTTGGGAAATGGTATGGTATGGATCTTAACTGGGACTATCTGGTTAAGTGGTGGAAAGAACGTTGGGGCTCCGAGCTGCAGTTTAAAATGCTCCAAAATGACTTCTTCCTGGTAATTTGTCCCTCCAGGAAAATAAGAGATGAAATAGTTAAAGGTGTCTGGGTACTAGACGGGTGTGGTTTTTATTTAAGACAATGGACAGTGGGTTTTGACCTGGCTAATCACGAGATGGAAACTTTACAAGACTAGTATAGTTTACCCAATCTTCCTCAGGAATATTGGGCCTCATCCATATTGGAGGAAATAGGTAATCAATTGGGCACATTTGTATGTGCAAAGGAAAGGAAGATGGCAAAGAAAAATCAAACCTATGTACACATATGTGTGGAGAATAAACCAGATAGGAAAATATGGATTGAGATTGAACTTTTAACATACTACAGAAGCTAGGTTCAAAAGTTGGAGTGTGATTCCCTAATGCACAACAATTTGGTGCGATCTTTGGGCTGTAGGAAATCCAACGAAGAGGCAGGGAAATCCAGCTCTCTAGATGTCCCAGTGGAGCCCCCCAAAATGTCAGTCAGAACTTTCACCGAAACCATAAACCCTTATTCCACTCCTAAAGAAGGGGTGTCGAAGCCGCAGCCTAAGAAGATGAGGGTCTCTACAAAAAGGGACTTGGACAATGGGCAACCTTTGATGGACGTTTCTTAGAATGGCTCACCAAGTCCATTTCCAGAGAACAAAACAATCGAGAGGGAAGAGTTTCAGGAGGAACAGGCGGAAAAGGAGATCAGCTTGCGGATTTAGATGAGAAAATCTCTGAGACTCTAGGACTTCTGGAGGATAATTGTCAGAACGTGGAGTTTGATTCTTTGATAGAAGTGGGGAGGAAATTGGTGGAACTAGCGGTGGTGGCTAAAGCAAATTCTAGAGCGTCGAAGGCAGGGTATGACTCTGAAGGTTTAGAGGAAATATTGGAGGCAGAAGGGGAAGAAATGGTGAAACTGTTAAGCCTGCAATCAGGAAAGAAGAGAAAGATGATAGAGGAATTGATGGTGTCCAAGTCTAGATTAGGAATTCACAGAAGGGATCTACTCAAACTTACACCAGACTGTGGGGAATAGAAAAAGCGGGGCAGAATCCCTAATCAAGAAAAGAGAAAATGGGATGGGGAAGCTAGTGGGCAGCAGAAGATTGACTCAATGATTAAAGTAGGGAAGGGTGGAGCCCTTCCTAAATAGCAATGAAAATATTAACATGGAGTGTTAGGGCCTTAAATGCCCCTAACAAATGGAGCCTCATTAGGTGCCACGTAGAAGTGAGTTAAGTAGAAATCTATCTTCTTCAAGAAACAAAATTATATGGACCAGACCTGGATAATTTTGGTAGAAAGCTGAGGACGTGGAAATGGATAGGGGTGGAAGCAGAGGGTGCTTCGGGAGGCCTAATAATTATTTGGAAACCTTAGTTAGTCCTAATAGAGACCTTGAACTCGAGTCGACATTGGATGGTGTGTAAGGTAAGGAGTTTGATCTTGAACCTACATTTTAATTTGATAAATGTTTATGGCCCCTCTTTGAGTATACAGAAAAGGATGGTCTGGTTGGAATTGATGGGGTTTTGAGTGGGCTGAATCAGGGTTTCAGCATAATTGGAGGAGATTTTAATGCAATTTTTAGGCAAGAAGATAAGAAAGGTGGCTCAGGGAAAGTCCTACAATCCCAATCAGATTTTTGTAGTTTTGTGGACAGAAACTCTCTATTGGAAATCCCCATAGGCAATGGTTGCTTCACATGGACAAACCGTAGAAAAGGGTTTCGTAGTATAGCAGAAAAACTAGATAGATTCTTCTTCAAAGGAAATTTGAGTCTTTTCCTTTTACCCTCGAGAGAAAAATAAACTCTGGGAATGGGGACCTAACCATTTTCCAGTTCAACTCCAAATAGTTGGGGAGAAGGGACCGATCTGATGTCCATTTAAATTTGAAATGATGTGGTTTAAGGACCCTCATGTTATGGAATTGATAGAATGATGGTGGAAGGAATGCTCTCCGGGGGGATCAAGCTTGTTTAACATGGTTACAAAGTTAAAATACGTGAACCAACAACTCAAACAATGGAACAAAGTGAGCTTTAAGAATATCTTTAAAGAGAAATTGCAAACGGAGCAAGAACTGGACAATCTAGCTGAAGAAATAATTAATAATGGGATGGACGAAGCTTGCTACATGAAAGAGCAGGCCCTCTCTAACAAACTCAATGATATCCTGGCTAAAGAAGAGGTTTTTTGGAGACAAAAATACAAGGAGGTATGGCTGAAGGTAGGGGATCGCAATTCAAAATTCTTCCACAACTCCACAAAATCCAAGAGGGAACTTAATAGAATGTCTTGCTTGAAAGATGGGCATGGCCGCCTAATGGAAGATTTGGGGGAAATCAAAGAATCGGCCGTCTCATATTTTCAGAACTTGCTTAATGATTGGGAGGGTTCAAATTTGGAATCACAGACAGCTTCCTTGCACTCCATCCCGAAGCTGATTACTCATGCTCAAATGGGGACTCTAAATGCTAAATTCTTTGAAGCCGAAGTGAAAGAGGCGGTCTTTGAGATGCAGCCAAAGAAGGCTCCTGGGTCGGATGGATTTCTGGCTGCATTCTTCCAGAAATGTTGGAATTTTTTGGGAAAGGATGTATGGGAAGCTATAGAAGACTCTAGGAGTAACAGAAGAGTTTTAAAGGAAGTAAACAACACCTTAATTGCTCTCATGTCCCGAAGAAAGAGAAGCCAGAATCATGGGAATACTTTCGCCCAATATCATTGTGTAACACAATTTATAATATATTGGCCAAAGTATTAGCCAATAGACTAAAGAAGATTCTTTCCATTATCATATCCGAGGAACAAATAGGCTTCATCCCTAGAAGATCAATACTGGATGGAGTGATAATTGCTCAAGAAGTTATTCACTCAATTCAAAAATTGAAGAAGTCGGAAATGCTACTAAAATTGGAAATCAGGAAAGCTTATGACAAAGTGAATTGGAGATTTCTCTTCAAGGTAATGGAAGCCTTTGGCTTCCAAAAGGAACGGCTAGACTGGATCTTTGAGTGGGTGGCTAGTCCGCATTTCTCTGTGTTAGTAAATGGATCCCCAGAGGGATACTTTACTACCTCAAGAGGTCTGAGACAAGGGGACCCTTTATCCCCTTTCTTGTTCATAATAATGGTTGAAGCCCTTGGGAGATCGCTCGACAATGCAAGGAGGTCTGAATGGATTGAGGGATTGCAAGTAACTAGCAGCCTACCCAATATTACGCATCTGCAGTTTGCGGACAACACAATGTTGTTCAGTGTTGCTTCAGCAATGGAAGCACAAAGATTAAAAAGCATGCTAGAAGACTATTTTCGGGCTTCTGGGCAGGAGGTAAGTAAGGCTAAATCTGAGGTCTTCTTCTTTAACTCAAATTGTCCCTGTGAACTTTAAATTTTGTAGATTTTAGGATTCAAGAGGGGCCAACTGCCATGTAAATATCTAGGACTCCCATTGGATAAGGGCATTAAAAGTAACAGTGTTTGGAGCTCTTTAGTGGCTTGTTGTAAGGATCAAATATCCTCATGGAAAAACAGGTGGTTGTCCTGGGCAGGGAGATAAACTATGTTGAAATATGTCCTTTCAACACTTCCCATCTATATGATGTCCTGCTTGCAACTTTCAATAGGTGCGAGCAAAGATCTGAACTGGGTAATGAAGGACTTTTTCTGGAAAGGCACTTCAGAACAAAATAAAATTCCTCTTATAAAATGGTAGAAGGTTTGTGAGAAGCGGGAGAGAGATGGTGCTGGTTTGAGGAACGTTCTCCGACAAAACAAGGCATTGGGGGAAAAATTAGCTTGGACTATTCACTCATGCCCTAACCTCAAATGGGTGAAGATTGTCAGAGCAAAATATCTGGAAGCAGACCCTTATTGCTTCTTGGTAGAAAAATCCTTGCCAAATGGTTCTAGAATATGGAATTTCATTAAAAATTCTAGAGATCTTATCACAAACTTTCTCACTTGGGAAGTAAAGGATGGAAAAGAGGCTATGTTCTGGGAAGATTCCTGGGAAGGTCACCCAGTACTGGCAGACAACCTGAAGCTCTCAAGAGTAAAAGAGAAGACAAAACAAATTTGGGGCTTGAAAGTCAACGATTATATAGATTGCATGGAAGCCCCAATTGAAGGTTATCTTAGGTGGAAATCGGTGAGAAGTCTAGATCTTGAAGTCCAGGAAGTCGAAGCCTTTGAGAATGCATTATCAAAACAAAGGATTTGGGGCAGGCAGGGGAGAGATCGCTTACGATGGGATGCTTCTCCAAATAGGATTTACTCAGCCAAGATAGGATACAATATCCTATCATCTTCAAGAGAAGAAAGTTCGGTGATCCCTCGGAGCCTCTGTTGGAATAAAGCATGTCTCCCAAAAGCAAGGATTTTCATATGGGCAGCAACACAGGGAAGAATTCTTACAGGAGATAGGTTTATCAAAATGGGTTATCACGGCTCGTCTAGATGCCCACTTTGTCAAGAGGTTGAGGAAACAGTTGACCACTTGCTCTTAAATTGTAAGTTCACTCATCAGATGTGGTGTTGGTTGTGCACAAATTGCATTGGTTAAATGTCTTCCCCAACACCTTATTAGAATGTTTAAACGCTTGGCCAAGTTGCTATTAGAACACCATCTTCGGGGATTTATGGAAGATGAGCCCTTCAATTTTAATCTAGGAAGTGTGGAAGGAGAGAAACAAATGTCTTTTTCAGGATAAGGAGCTATCAATCCCAAGGATTCAATGTAAGATTAAGGCGAGCATTGTAGAACTTTTCAATGCATGGTCGGCGAACAAGCCAAAGAAAATAAATTTCACAAAATGGGATGCTTGGATCATGAAACAATGGTTTGGAATTAAAGCCCCTCCTTTTGGTGGAACAGGAAATGCGACATCGTCTGAACAGCGCAATAAAACTCAATGGATTCCCCCTGAGCATGGTTGGACAAAATTGAATTTTGATGGTGCTTCTAAAGGGAATCTGGGGTCTTCAAGGGCTGGTTGCATAGTAAGAACTTCCTCAGGTTTGATTTTGGGGAGATTGGCCCAGCCCCTTGTGAAAGGAACAAATAATGCAGCTGAATTCCAAGCTCTCCTACTCGGATTGAATTTTTGTAAGGAGTTGGGAATTAAAAATTTGGTAGTAGAAGGTGACTCATCTCTGGTCATAAATGCTCTTAGGACCAGGAAAATTCATAACTAGAGGTTAGTGGTTTATTTGGAAGCTGCACTAGAGCAATTAGGGAACTTAGAACAAGTGATGCTAACCACACGCTAAGGGAAGGTAACACAGAAGCTGACTCCTTGTCAAATAAGGGCGTAATTGGACCTGGCTTTAAAGAAAGCACTATAGGGTGAATGTTTTTTGTGGGTGGTAGGGTACCCCCCCTGGTCATGTTCCTTCTCTAATTTATTCACGAGCCCAATGGAATAGAAAAGGAAAATCATTAGTTGGTGATGGGAGTGGAAACTGGGGTGCCGGCTGGGGAGCACAAGTTGGCAGTATTGTGGCAAGGCCACATCACCTCACTTATTGCTAGTGATAATCCAAGGTGTCAGGGGAACGTTGGCAGTAAGCTCTTAAAAGAATGGGAAGTCCACCAAAATCAGGGAAGATCTTGGAGGTGTTGGATGTCTTAATGATTCATGATGCCAAGGTTAAATAGAGTGACACATAAAGTATGATCATCATGTAAGATTATGCAAATCAGCTGGGTGGTAGAAGTTGATCCTCACGAGGTGATTACCGACTTAAGGTTTGTGGTTGCAGGACGAAATTTCCTTGCAAGGATGGATTGCCTTGCGTCGACATCATTTCAGGATCGTGTGCATTGGTTCGGCCTCGCTATATGCGGGCCTTTTAAATGTGGACAGACGATGGATTTTTCTCCGTATGGTTTTCAAAACTTATTTTGTTGGTTGGCTCTGTGCAGGAAGTTTTTGACCAAAGGGTAGCTAATGGCAAAGATGAGCAGATCGAAATTCATCATTTCCATCTCAGCGGAGGGGTTGGAAAGCTTCAGCGTTGACACTCCTATTTTGTTGGTGGCGACGAAGAGACAAATAGCATTTAGGGAGATAACTGACCAAAGGCTTAAAAGAATTCTACTTGAGGATGATCCTTTGATCATGGTAGCAGTCAAAATGATTTTAGGAAAGGGCCACCTAGATAGAAAGGAATTTGCGAGGGATAACACACACATTTCTTCACGGTTCTTGGCCGTCATGCTGGACTTGGAAGTTTCTAAGGTGGAGGCAAAGGAATTGATGGTGAATCTTTTTCGCGGTGACATGTTAGGAGGGTTGGAGAAGACACTAAAAGTGGCCTTCGTGGGTAAAGGAATCTCGCGTCCCTCTGACCTAGAGCTCCTTTGGGAGACAAATGAGGTAGTAAAGGTATATCCTTTTCTTTTAGACTTAAAGGGGCCAGAGCTCATGAGGCACAGGATGACATCTGCAATGGCGATTGCATTTCTGAAAAGAAAACTGGGGCTAGTGACGGAGGAGGGTCTAGAATGGGAGGAAGATTTTACCTCATTTGCAGAATTAAATGGTTTCCTGTGAGGCTCAACCTTAGTGTATGATTTTTTTCTTTTAAAATATTATAAATCAGTGTCGGTTTCTGAGTTATGCAGTGGGACTGCAATTTTGTGTTGGTCGTAGCATGCTCCCGGGTTGGTAGGTTTAGGTTCCATGGAAGTTTGGTGGTTTTCCTGCTATGCAGATGTATTGTATCTTTTCTTTAAACTTTATTACAAATCATAACCTTGCATATCAAAAAAATAAAAAATAAAAATAAGTTGTGAAAACTCACAACTTAAATTTAAAAGTGAAAAGTTGAGATGTGAATTTTCACAACCCACTACAAGACATGAATTGAGTTGTAAAAATTCACAACCCAAATTCTTAACTTAGAAAATTAGGTTTCCCAATTTCAGTTACCAAACTCCACTGTTATTAGTAAAGCATATGTGGTCTTTCACAAGCCATGCGTGGAGTTTATTATTCACCTTCCCATTAACTGCATTAATTTTGATAAAATCTTCTTGAGTTATATCTCTATTAGAAACTTCAACTCGCTAAGCATGAAAAACATGGGAGAATGCATCAAAAAATAAAGGCACAGATAAAGAAGTGGAAAAATTGTGCAATAATAGTCATAAATCTTTAGAACTCGTGGATACTTGCAAAGAAGGAACTCACACTTCTTCATCTCTTGTTCACATGTGTAGTTTATTTATTGAGAACACATCTCATAGATTCACACTACTTGATTCTTACTCGATGCTCTTCCATAAATTTAGAGAGAAAAGATACCATTTCCATTAGCTGCCACATTGAAGATAATAAAGATGATAATTCAATCAATGGTGCAAAAAGATCTCTTAAATCTACTTCTTTGTCCAACATATTGAGTTGTAAGACATGAAAACTATTCTTTTCCCAATTCAGAATGTTCCAATAGAGATAAAAGTAATTCTTTGCAAAAGTGATGGTGGTATTGAAACCAAACAGATCTAAATAACTTTTTGCCTCTCAATGTCTTTGTTCAGTGAAACTTGAGACTTTTCATAATAGTTAATAAACTTATGGTATTTAAATTAGGTTAAGCACTAAGTGTGTCAACAGATCTATGAAATAAAATGCTGAAGGTCATGTCGTTTACAACTTGTTGCAACCATTAAGGTATTGCTACATGTCAAACAAAAGTTGAATCTTGCAAGGATTGATTAGAAATTTTGTAGGAAGTTTCCTATAATTTTATCAAGTTTCAAAAATCATAATAACTTTCAATTAAAATACACAAGTTATAATCTTATTACATTTAAATTCAAGAATTGAGTCTTAAATTCAACAATTGAGTTTTAATCTTATTATCTTGATTCTCAAATTTATAATGTACCTTTTAATGACATCAAAGTCACCAACACACAAAACATATAGCTATATACACATAAAAAATTATAAAACTATATCAATTACAAATTTGCATAAACATGTTTATTCCCTTAGGCAGGGACTCCACTCTTTCAGAGCTCTTGTTAACAATGTTGTGTATATAATTTAAGTTATATTCTCTATCATTTTATTGTTGCTTTTCATTCTCAATATAATCTTGGATGAAACATACCTACAAAATTTGAATCAAATATATAAATTAACTTAGAATACATTTTAATAATGCATCATAAAAAAATAAATGTATAAATAATCTAAAATTAAATTTTAGATGACTAATCATTATTCTTTATGATATTGCTATCAGGATTCAACCGTGTAGTTTTACGAGTCAAACTCATTGACCCATGTTTCATGAGTAGTGGTTCACAAGAACCCATCTCTAATGATAATGAATGGTCCACTTAACACTCATTGTATCTAGGTGATGCTCACAAAGGTGAAGCACTAGGCCTTCCCAAGAGGTCACCCATCCTGGTACTACTCCAACTCAAGCGCTTCCTCCAAGGTTAAGCCCACTTAACTGGCAACCCCATTTGCAAAACCTCCAGCAAATGTTGTGCCTTATTATATTGATTGGTAGAATATGCATCTATAAAAATAAAATAAAATAATTCAACATTACAAAAATTAATTTTATATAAAAATGAATAAATCCAATCAATATAATAAATATATATATATATTTCAAATTTAGATTTAGAATTATAGATACATTCAAATTGTGGGCTAATGTTTGTGGTGGATTTTGAATCTTTAAATCTTTCAGACACAAGTTTCAGTCGCATATATCGTTGAACACCTTTATTTAGAAAATATTATGTCATTCAGACATAAAATGTTCTTGTTATTTTCTATAGTCTGCAATAACAAGAAATTCTAGTTGAACACCTTTATTTAGCAAATATCTAGTTGTTAGGAGTCTCTCTGCAAGATAGTATTTTGCATCATAAAAAAAAATTCCAGCTGAAAATAATGTATAAACAACAATGAGCAATCTTAGTGATGTGCAGTTATTGATTGCACTATAACGCCTTCATATTCTTGGAGTGTTGGAAATTGGTTGCAGAGCATAGTGACATTGACTGCTTTCTATGCTGGCAATGTCGTCATTTTCTATTTTTCAAGTTAAGGATGTGCATCTCCTAAAGCCCTAATATTTGACGATGAGCAGTCAAAGACCATCGAAAAACACTTGGCTACTACAGTGCGCACCTAGGATTTGGAGAATCATACAGACAGATCTATTCAATCGATTGTGCCAATAAAATTCTGATATGGATTAACCAAATCTGTCTTTCATGATTTTGAGCTAATGCAACTTTTCCTCTAGAGTTTCCTTTTGGATTTGAGGACTGCATTTCTGGATCTCAAGGATATGGATTGTTCGGGCAAGGAGAAGACGAAGCTCTGTTGCTCACCTGCGAAGAGAAAAAGAAAGTATAGTTGCAGTCTGGATTTTTTCAATGGGAGTTCATGTGAGAGTGTTGTTGGAATAACTGAGAGTTTGCATAATAGCAACAACAGTAGCTTTGTTGATCCAGTGGGAGAACTGAAGGAGAAGGACCTTATCAGGTGTCTAATGAAGAGTTATAGGAGCTCAAAGAACCATAGTTTCAGCACTGATGTGGATTGCACGCTATCTCTGGCCATACCCCAAACTGGGCCAAGTCTAGAGGAGCAGAACCTACTGCGGATGTACAAGAAAAGTAGCATAGAGGAAGTAATAGAAGTGATGACGCATACGCTCTTTCCACAGCTCTTTCCACAGAAGGTACCAATCTCATTTTATTGTTATGTTAGTACTGAAATTCAGGTAGAAATGCTTTTCAAAATAAGATAAATTTCCGGCAATGTCGAGGGTGAATCTGCTTGATATTGAAAACTAGAACAATGTTATTATGTTTGACTATAAAATTTTAAAACAACTTATGTTATGCTATCAGGTGCACTTAAAATTTTGAAGGGCTTATCAATCACAAAAAGTTTAATATAACAGATAATCATTTTGGGTTTTTCTTTTTTTTCTTTAACAGATTATCAGTTTTGAAGCTTCATTCAACACAACTGTTCCATTTGTTGGATTAGACGGCATGTTATCATCAGCAAACAAAAATGTTTATGGATCTCAAAAGAGCACTGCAACTAATGCTCCTACCAGCTCCAATCCCATATCTTGGTTTCCAACAGCTAACTCCAGATCAAAGTTTATGGATTCGAAGGATATTCCAACACATAAAAACTATGCAACAGATTTGGGATCCAAACGACTACCTAAAAGACCCTAGAAGACAGGTAACAGTAGCCCCACGAACAATAATAATGGCAGCTCCATAAGTACAGTGCAACAGAAGCAGATGACTAATATTACCTCAAATGATGCAGCAAGATGGTGCTCTACATGCCACACCACTGGTACACCTTTGTGGAGGAACAGGTCCCAAGGGTGCCAAGGTAAATTTCACCAAACATATGTTTTTAAGATACAATAAGTTGCACAGATATCAGATATATTTAAGAGCACACTTATACCTACCTTTAGGATTTTTGTGTTGATAGGTTAAATACATCATCGTTGACTTACAAATTCTTTTGTTTCACAATATATATTTCTAGACAATACTTGTTTTCTTTGGTGGGTTGATAAATAGTCTCTATGCAATGCATGTGGCATCTGATACAAGAAAGAAGAGAGGCGTGTTGCATCTGCCATGGCTGCTGCAGTAGAGAATAACAATCAACTTTTGTAAAGGCATTGAATGCTCCGACCCCATTGTAGATCGATTGGTGTAGGAAGCTTATTTTGCACCGAACTTTTTGTTAGGATAGAAGTGTTTCAATAAGCACTGAAATATCTCATAATTTTGGATATATCTAAACTAAAGTGAATCTACCTCTATAGCCACAAATTTGTCTATTAGGTATGTATCTATCTTCGAAGAACATAAGAATTCATCTAGCACATTAGTTTCATATACAACTTGAGTAACTCATACCACCTATTACAATAGTTATCATGTACAGAAAGTAGAGGAAAAAGAGGTGTCAATCCTTTATGAAGTATGTTTAAGCTTGAAGTTTTGAAAATAATATAGGAAGAAAGGGTGTCAATGACACATTTAGGACCTTGCATTGGACAAGCCTATGAGAAGTATATTTTAGCTTTTATTGTTGAAAAAATTAGAGTTGTGTGGTCCTAAGGTGTTTATGCAACATTGAAAGTGGTATGTATACTAACTATGAATGATGTTCGAAGTGGTTTTCAAGAAGAAAGGTATGTTTAGTTGTTCTAGGTGCCAACAAATAGTTTTCATCTTTTGTATCCCACTTAAATAGGATATCTTGTGACAAATTTAACAAATAGGCATAAATTGTCTAGTTAGTTTTTTAGGAGAAAAGAATGTTTAGTTGGGATAAGGAAAGTTTAATAATTTAGGATGCTACCATGTGAAAACCTATCTTGATAAATAGGTTTGTATGCATAAATTTCTTGCATGATTATGAAAGTGCAAAGTATTTAGGTGAATTGAGGTGTTTGTTGTGTGAGGAGATGTATATTTTTGGAATGAGGTGTTTGGGGGTAATTAGAAAATGAGGTGCATTAAAAAATTCATTCTTAGCATCCTTTTGGTGAAGAGGCAAGTTGAAATGAGCTACCAATGCTATAATAGTCCTAGCAATATTGATCTTTGTTACTGGGGAAAAAAAAATTGTGTAGTCTATAGACACCGAAATTTGGTCTAACCCTATGACTTCAATATTCTTCATAATTCATATTCTTCATGGTCATGATTAAATAATCTTAATTATTTAATTAATTCATCTTTACATTAATTCTTCTATTGATTAAATAATCTTAATTATTTAATTAATTCATCTTAACATTAATTCTTCTGACCGATTAAATAATCTTAATTATTTAATTAATTCATCTTGTTAATTCTTCATATTAATTAAATAGTCTTGGTTATTTTAATTAATTCACCTTTCTAACATTCTATGGAGTTAATTAAATAAACCCTTTTTATTTAATTATCTTACTAATTAACCTTATTCTTCTGGTTAAATTAAATAAATCATTATTTAATTTATTCTTTATCATATTTCAGCTATAATTAAATAAATTCTTTTGTTGTTTGGTATTCATTTAAAATCCTTCATCACTTGGTAAATGAAATCTTATTTGTTGGTATTCTTCAAATATCAAATCTTGAATTAAATGAATTATTTGAATTCATGAATTCTATTTTAACGCATTCCTCTATATTTAGATAATTGTGTGAGTTATCTAAGTATTCACTTTTACTCGACTCAAAGATCTATTTCAAATCACTCAGTTAACTCTTGCTTTAATGTCTGAGTGGTGTTCTTGAGTAATCTCTTCATCAAATCATTCAATCGTCCAGTTCTAACTCATTTGCATGTACATGCGGATTAATTAAATATTCTCATTTAATTAATTAAACCTTGTACATGCATTCAAACAAGAGTTGCTTTAATCCATCTTTATCTTTGTCATGCAAAGATAATTCTTCTATTTTCGAATACCAAACTTAAAGATTAAATCATTTATTTAATCTTTAATTCTATTTCTAATTTGTATCACTCATGTCATTACTATCAGTTATCAGAATGCATGACTAATTAGTCAATCTCAACCGTTCGTTGATCTTTCGATCTTGCCTGTCATTCGAATAATCAATTTTCTATAAATTGATCTGTCATTCTTCATTCCAATCTCTCTCGAAATCTCTCTCGAAAACTTGCGAAATCTTATGACTTTTGAGAGCACATATCTTGAATCTTCGATGTTTTGCTAAATCACTATCTTAGGCTATACTTGCACGAACTTACAAAAAATTTGAGGGCAATTATACTACAACAGCAAAATGGAGAAGGGCAATCGAGATGAATCATGGAAATACGTAGCAATTTGGTGAGATTGTTCAGTTTATTACATTTTTTTACTTTCCTTTGTTCTTTGTTGCTTAACATTAGATTGCATTTAGATTTAGATTGCATTGTTTGCTCTTAATCTTTTCTTTCTGCACTTTCTTGGCATTACATTTTTTGAACTTGACGTGAACTACTAACCCTCTTAATTGGCATTCTTTGTTTGGAAGTTTTTGCTGTTTTTTGTCTTGAAGGGTGTAGTTAATTTTGAAGAATCTTGAAAATCACACTTTTGGGAGTCTTTTGAAGTCAAATACATAGCATGGTTGCATCCGGAAGGGTCGAGAGACGAAGATTCATATATTATAGTGCATATTTTTGTTAAAGGAAGCATTTTTTACAAGAAAAACATGATTTTTTTGCTGTTTGCAAGCTAAAGTGACGCATTTGTAAGCCAGAATGATGCATTTGTGAATTGAAGCGACGCATTTGACTTAAAGTGACACATTTGCAAGCTAGAATGACACATTTGTGAATTAAAGTGATGCATTTGACTTAAAGTGACGCATTTGCAAGCCAGAATGATGCATTTGACTTTTTGTGATGCGTTTGAGCCCGAATGATGCATTTGTGAATTAAAGTGACGCATTTGAATTAAAGTGACGCATTTGCATGACATAATGACGCAATTGATTTTTAATTTTGCAGGTTTTGTATGGAACAACGCATCAGTTTGACGAAACAACGCAATTGACTTTATTGACCACATCTGACACCAGAAACGACGCATCTAAAAAATTTGGATGCATCTGCAAATTCCTGAACTGCAACTGACTGATAAAATACCAAGCACCAAAGAAATTAATGCATCCGACCTGTAAAAGCAACACAATCGGATTAGTAATCTTTTTGTTTTTGTTTTAAATTTGAAGTTACTGATTTTGTGTGTTATTAATATCATATTTCTTCATGTAGGCTTTTTGTTTTGGAGTTAAACTTAGTTTTTGCAGTGATGATTGATGAAAACAACACTGAAATTACTAATGAATCTTTCTACAAAACGCATGTCGAAGACCCTAGTTAAATTTTTGAAACAAATTGTTTGGTAGTGTAGCAAATATTTCATTTGGATTAAAATTAACAAGTGTCTACTATGTTTGGTGCGAAAGCACATCTGTGTAATTACCCTCACAATTTAGTACATCGAAGTATCCTCTCCCCTTGCGCATTCGTGTGATCCTGGGTGTAAGAGAAATAGTTACCAACTCTAGAATTTGGGTCTGTTCTGGTGGAAAAAAGTACTCACCCCAGGATGACTCCACTTGCAGAGCACTTCAACCCGAGGGACTTCTGCAAATTAGTATATAAAAGGAGTTCTCAGAAAACCCAAAAATCACGAGTGTGGTTCCGACGAGATGGTGATCCAAAAAGGGGACTCTCACATGGACTATACCCCACAAACTAATGCCTGTATTAAACACCTTTGTTTTAGAGACCAACCGTTCTATTGGTTGTTGCTTGGTATAGTGCAGGGTACAGTATCATTCCCAAAGACACTCACTACTGATCCCCTTGAGTAGAGATAGCAGTTCTTGGGAGGTCATTACCCAAGAATTCAAAATTGGTGTGCTCAAAAGATGTTAATGAGCCATGGAGGGGAGCCAATGAAACCAAATTTCTAAGCTATCTACTCTCGAGAAGGAAAGGTGTTTATCACCAATCTGGGGTATTTCGGTGGGCTATACCAAGTATACAAACCCTAGGCCTTTTGGCCTATTAGGATGTGCTTGTTTGTTGTCAAATTAAACATTCTTTGAGTCCAAAATCAAACTAAAAACACTTTGTCTTATGATTTTTCTTGTTTCATGTAATTCTGACTGGGCTTAAAATAGAGTCGGCTTTAAATCTTAGTCACCGAAATTTCCTACATGGTGAGAGTCGCGAATCGCTCACCAAAAGGTCACAATTGATTTAGAGTCGCATCCTTAGCATAGAGCTCCATCCGATCAATTTGTACTGTTTTATGGAAAACCGCATATGTCATATATTTTGAGTCGCAACTCACACATGAGTTGCATCTGTTAGAAGGTTAACCGCATCTATCAGACTCACACATTGAACTTTACCAGAGAAATGCAATTGATCACTGGAAAACCACAACTGTTAACTTGAACTGCATATGTGAGATCCTGAGATGCATCTATCTGATTATCAGAAAACTATAATTCACAGTCACTGTCCAGTCAACACGATTATACCAGTTTCAATTATCTTTACACAAATAGTCCATGAATAGAAACCTGAAACAATTTGCTCAATTTTGCATCTTTTAGGCTCATATAGTCATTACCATAGTTGTCCTGATTTAGAATTTGGTCTCATCTTGGCATACTTTTTTCCTTTAGAGTAAACTTCTAGGAGGGTCATTTTTCTAAACTTTAGGATAGGTATACCATCTACACTCTAAAAAAATCATAGCGTCAACGAAATTTTTTGTTGAACCTAGTCCTATCATCTTATCCTTTGTCCTACATAGAGTTTCCTAGCTGATCAGTCTAGTTAGGAGACTTACCTTATCTTTGATCCTAGTCCTACACTGGTTCCTTGACATAACTAAATTTACACCTTGGTTAGACTTTAGGTAGTTGGTAACCTCATCTTAGGTTCACAAAATTGATTACCTTAGAAGCTTGCTTAGAATTTGCATACTTAGATATTGTCATCCTAGACTAGCATCATATTAGACATATTTTACTTGCACAAAAAATACCAAAAAAATAGCTACATTCATTCCTTATTTGCACCTAGAAAATCCCAAAAACATAGCTTAGGTTGCATACCTTAGATTTAAGTCACTCTTTGCATTGTCATACCTTAGCCCTCATATCACATACCTTAGTCATAATCCATCTTTCATCATAACCTCACCACCATGTCTGCAATTTACCTTGATATGCATGCTAGTCAAGTTGAATACCAGTTACTCCATAATGGTCAATTCCAACAAGCCATAGACTTCAAAAGACAATATATCCAATCCAAATTCAAACCAACGTCAACCCATGGTCAACTATCTACATACCCTTCCTACCAACAATCCATAAGTCCTAGTGTACTCCATCCATCTACCATTATCAAGAGTCCCTTAGCATAATACATACCATGAATCCACAATAAACATCTATTAGTCATACCCTATCCTAACCTTGACAAGGGAAAACAACCATCCAATAATCCCTTCCAATCCTCCACATCCTATCATAGTCCTTCATCCACTAATCCCTTCCAAGCCTCCACATCCTATCATAGTCCTCCATCCAATAATCCCTTCCAATCCTCCACATCCTATCATAGTCCTTCATCCACTAATCCCTTCCAAGCCTCCACATCCTATCATAGTCCTTCATCCACTAATCCCTTCCAAGCCACTCCATCTCAATCTACATTTAGTCATGAAAATACATCTATTCATGGTCTCCAAAGTCACATCCCATCTACTAAACTTAAGGATACATGTCAAATGAAAATTCCAAAGCATGACTTCATGGCTTCACCTTCATGTCAAGATCAAGGTAGTCTATCCCACGACCCTATCTTTAATTCCATCTAAGAAGTCCTAGATAATCATGGCATCCAAAATACACCTATCCTTAATCAAGATTACATTCCCAACCATATTATTCAAGACAAACATATCTTTGATCAAGACACCACTATTGAGCAAGAAGTCCAAAATGATCCACTCCTTGACCTTTATGCCACTCATGATCAAACACTTGAAGATGACCCTATCCAAGTACCAAACACATCCATTTCCCAAAATGAGACACTTGCCTCCTTTGAACACATTGATGATATTCCTCTAGAACAAGAGTCTCCTACTCTAGACATATTTGCAAATGATCAAGCTATAGTTGAGTTCATTGGACTCTATGACAATGACCATAAAGATGGTTTCGACATCAACTTGGAAGCACCAGCAAAATCCTCTGAATCTGATATGTCACAAAATCACACCAAAGATATCCAACATGTCAAGGAAGCTAAGACATCCTATCAACTAGGATCATTCACTTTTATCAAATCAGGCTTTCTTGTAGAGGAGAAGATTCCAAGTAATAGTTTCCACATACACAATGATGGGTTAGCATCTTGCTTTCAAAACAAAAAATACCCCATCGCAAACAAAATCTGTCAGAGCATGCAGTATCAAGGAAAAGGACTAGGCATACACGAGCAAGGAATTCTAGAACCAATACAGTTTCAAGAAAATCCTAGACATCAAGGTCTTGGTTATCCTTCAGTCAGCAAATCTAATGATGTTAATGGTACCTCCTTGATATTGGGGGCAACTTTATTTGATACAAACATCAAAATGGAGGTCATGAGTAGTTCTTACAATAAGGTTGTTGCCAACACTCCTTCCATCCATACCATAAATTGTCATTCCAACATGAATAAACCTTCCATTTGGAACCAACAAAAACAAAAGTCTTACAAATTCAAAGTTCAAAATCAAATATCAAAGGCCATTGAATCAATCAAAAATCCAAGTGGACAAATAAAGTTAAAATGGATCCCAAAGAAAAATGGATCAAGCAAAGAAAATAGTTCAAAAGTAAAAGTCAATCAAAATGTGGAGCCACAGGAAAAGAGGAATCCCACATATAATAAATGTCCACCTCCTTCAAAATGGTCATCATACAAGGCATATAAAAGTCATGGTTCCAAACATTATCCCAATCTAAAACCCAGTCTCCATCATCCATCACCCCAAGTTTGGAAAATGAAAATTCCTACATCTAATTGCCAAATGCATCTACCATCATCCATCATAATCCTACATCTCGCCTAAAGTCTAAAAATCCTACCTCACAAATCCGTCACATCTTGGGAGCAACTCTTTATTGTAAGGACTCCCATGGCACTCTATCGTGATGTGTGTATTTTGATAAGGCCAACTCTAGTGTCAACAAGGATCACAATGACATCAATCAATTGTATGCAAGTGCTATGATCCTGACAAGGCAACTACTTTATGAAGGTTATCATTGGCATATCATGGCACCAGTCTCTACATCAGCACCATCAATGGATTCAACACAATCAGTGATCATCTAAAGCATCAAGGCCATCCAAGAAAAAAAAAGTCACTTTGATGAAAACCTAGCAAACAAGGATCTTGGTGACACCAAAAAGAAAAAAAAGTCAAGAGAAAAATTTCATCCAATAGTGAAAACCATTTTTATGGCGCTTTGGATAAGTACCATGATGAAAACCTGGCAAATAGGCGTCATGTGTAAGAAATTATCTATGTGGACTATTACACTTGGGGGCAATTTGTCTCATCTCCCATACCCTTCGTATGACATTTATTATGACATTTCCATCTATCCATCTAAGCCCTACCACTCATGCCCATTTTCCCATCTACTTTGATCTTGATAATGATTGGGGTGCAAACATAAATCGTGCTTTGGAAAAATTTTTGGCATGTCTATCCTTTGGTCATACACTATCCATGAAATATCATGTCATAGCCTTCATATAGTTTTTCCAAATGAGTTATCCTTATACGAAATACCTATCACATGCCTTGGTTTTTCCCTTGTCAATGGTCTAAGGATCTTCCATCATATCATCTAATCCTGAAAATTCATTCTAAATGCAACAAGCCCAATCCATACAATCTTTCTATGCATCCTAGTGCATCATTGAAAACATTACTTGGCTTTGTTTCTAGCCTTGCTACAAAATTTGATCCTTTAGTCACATTATCGTCATCCTCATGTTGTTTCAGGATGTGTCCTTCCCATGTTAAACAACGTTGTCAGCAACCTCATCACCTGTCGATTGGTTTTCAACTTGACTAGGAGCAAGATAATGGTTGTCCTTGGATTCTTGTGCATGCTTGCTCGCTTGCTTATAGGCATCCTTATCCCTGTACATAGTCAACTTCCCTGTACATAGTCCACTTTCCTATACATAGTCCACTACCCTGTGCATAGTCCTTATCCCTGTACATACTACATATCCCTGTACATAGTCCTTATCCCTGTACATAGTCCACTACCCTGTACATATTCCTTATCCCTATACATACTATCTATCCCTGTACATATCCCTTATCTTTCGTATCCATCGCTTGTATATACCATTCATAATAAGTGGTAGTCTTTCCCATAACTTGGAACGATTGACATCAAGTGCATTTCATATCCCCCATTTTACCCTATTTAATATCATTTGGTCTTATACTTGAATGGGGGCAAACACTTGACATGTGTCATATTGCCTCTTACATTGGTTGTGTTGAAGACGTAAAACCATGGAAAATCCATGAACATCGCAAAATGACCTGAGAAAACACAAACATTAGAAAACTTCAAAAAAAAAAAGAATCCAAAAATAGAGTCAAAGTCAGTCACACTTGTCAATGTTTGTCGTTTGTCGAACTACGTTGCCTCTGCGACTGGATGTAGGCAAGGCCATCTGCCGATGTGCCCCCAAGGCATTAGGTCAGTCCGTTTAGGTTTGTCTGTATGAAATCATGATTTGATCCATATGTCTATATGACAAGGTCATTGGTCGTGTTGAACTATGAGGTCTCTGTGTGTATAACGTAGGCAAGGCCATCAATCGATGAGCCCCCGAGGCCGCACTAGGTTAGTCAATTAGGGTTCGTCACATTCATTTTCACACGTCTTCTATTTGTAGTCAGTCTTGTCAGTCAAGTCAAGTCAAACTATGAGGTCTCTGCGTGTATAACGTAGGCAAGGCCATCAATCGATGAGCCCCCGAGGCCACACTAGGTCAGTCCTTTAGGGTTTGTCATCACACACAAGTCAATTGTTAGTATATCATATCAAGTCATGCATCAATCTGGTGAACAAGTCAGCAATGTCTCTACGTCAAATCAAATAGCTTGCCAAACGAAACAATCAGCACAAATCAACTTATGTCTGCTACAAGAGGTGTCCTTCCTGGAAACAGACATCATCATCATGGAAATCAACCTTTATCTTGTTCAGGATGAGTCCTTCCTGACTACTGATATCAGCAAAATGATCTTTCTTATACAGGATGAGACCTTCCTACATAATCGACAAGGTCAAACAATCAAACATAGCCTTACACAGGTTATCACATCAATGGCATCTGACTCAACGTCTTATACGATACATGTCTTTCTGAAACCAGGCTTTGTCATGCCTTATACAGATAGTCATAATATCGAAACCAAACTCACAGTCTTAACCGGTATGTGTATCTCCTGATATCAGGCTCTACCAATCAATCCTTTTATCAATCAAAACAAATCAAACAAACAAATCAAGTTTTGGCAAATATTTTATTGGCTTTTTGACTTTCTGACTTATTTATCTTATCTTTTCACTCGGCTTTGTGATGGGAATTATGTTACTAGCTTTCTCAAGGATGTCCCATGAAGGATTTAGAGAAGCAACGATGTATCATAATTCTATTTTATTTGATTGTTGTCTGTCGACTGTCTTTTAACTTTGATTTTTGAGTCATGTTACTAGTTTCCTCAAGGATGTCCCATGAAGGATTAGAGGAGCGATGACGTCTCATGACCTGTCTTTTACTTTATTTGCTGTCTGTGGTTTGTCTTGACAAAAAGACTGGGGCAACTTGTGTCCTTAGTATGAGTTAACGACACTCCTTGTCTGCAACTATCTGTTATTAGCAAGTGGATGACCTTGCACACCTTGATCTATGTCATATCATGGTGTTTTTCTCCATTTGTATTAGTCCCACCCAACGATGATAAAGTGCAATGCCTTTTGTGATACGATGAAGCATCGAAGATTGCTAATACTAATATCCATGTCTTTTATTTTTCATCATTCTTTTCACACTAACATTTCTTCTTTTCTATATCTTCACCACCCTTATCTATTTTCCTCTATCCTTTTATCCTTCATCTTCTTGTTCTCTCATCGATTTCGAGAGCACACTCATGTTCTTTGAACCCCCTTGTCCTCCCAAGGGGGCATACCTTCACCTGTTTTACACTGGGGCATTACTGGGGCATATTTGTTATCGATTTTCTTTGACACAATGCCGAAATGACATTGTATCAAAGAGGGGCAAATGTAGACACCGAAATTTGGTCTAAGCCTATGACTTCAATATTCTTCATAATTCATATTCTTCATGGTCATGATTAAATAATCTTAATTATTTAATTAATTCATCTTTACATTAATTCTTCTATTGATTAAATAATTTTAATTATTTAATTAATTCATCTTAGCATTAATTTTTCTATTGATTAAATAATCTTAATTATTTAATTAATTCATCTTAACATTAATTCTTCTATTGATTAAATAATCTTAATTATTTAATTAATTCATCTTCTGTTAATTCTTCTATTAATTAAATAATCTTAATTATTTAATTAATTCACACTTTCTTTATTCTATCTCGATTAATTAAATAAACCCTTTATTTAATTATGCCTAATTAACCTTATCCTTGTCAAATTAAATAAATTTTATTTATGGTCAATGTAAAAGTTTACCAGATTCAAATTTATAGGGGTCATACCCGATTCTCAAGAATCTAAAAAAAAAAATTCTTATTTAATTTACTCTTTATCATACTTCAACTATAATTCAATAAATTCTTTATTTATTTAATTATTCATTTAAAATCCTTTTCATCACTTAATTAAATAAATCTTATTTATTTAATTATTCTTCAAATATCAAATCTTGAATTAAATGAATTATTTAATTCATGAATTCTATTTTAACGCATTCCTCTATATTTAGATAATTGTGAGTTATCTAAGTATTCACTTTTACTCGACTCAAAGATCTATTTCAAATCGCTCAGTTAACTCTTGCTTTAATGTCTGAGTGGCATTCTCGAGTAATCTCTTCGTCAAATCATTCAATCGTCCAGTTCTAACTCATTTGCATGTACATGCAGATTAATTAAATATTCCCATTTAATTAATTAAACCTTGTGCATGCATTGGAACAAGAGTTGCTTTAATCCATCTTTATCTTTGTCATGCAAAGATAATTCTTCTATTTTCGAATACCAAACTTGAAGATTAAATCATTTATTTAATCTTTAATTCTATTTCTAATTTGTATCACTCATGTCATTACTGTCAGTTATCAGAATGCATGACTAATCAGTCAATCTCAACCGTCCGTTGATCTTTCGATCTTGGCCTGTCATTCGAATAATCAATTTTCTATAAATTGATCTGTCATTCTTCATTCCAATCTCTCTCGAAATCTCTCTCGAAAACTCGCGAAATCTTATGACTTTTGAGAGCACATATCTTGAATCTTCGATGTTTTGCTAAATCACTATCTTAGGCTATACTTGCACAAACTTACAAAAAATCTGAGGGCAATTATACTACAACAACAAAATGGAGAAGGGCAATCGAGATGAATCATGGAAATACGTAGCAATTTGGTGAGATTGTTCAGTTTATTACATTTTTTGACTTTCCTTTGTTCTTTGTTGCTTAACATTAGATTGCATTTAGATTTAGATTGCATTGTTTGCTCTTAATCTTTTCTTTCTGCACTTTCTTGGTGTTACATTTACTTCCTTCCTTTTGCAAGTACCCTTTGGCCACTAATATTTACTTGTGTTTTTTACTACTTCCATCAAACTTAAACTTAGTATTATGTGTTTTTTACTACTTCCATCAAACTTGAACTTTGTCTTATTGACTCACTTATTGTTGACCACATTCTTTCCCTTGGAAAAGTTCACCAACAATTTATATTCTTTATCAAGAAGCTATATCATTTTGCATAGCTTGTTCCCATTCATTTTTTCCTTTAGCCTCATCATATTTGTGAGCATCAGGTGATCCCACAATAGTGGTTTACACTTTTTGGCCTAACTAGACACTGATATTTTTTTTTTTAACACAATCTCCACATTCGGGCACCTATAGCGATTAAACCGTAAGGAATTTGAAGATGATGTAAACTAGAGTCTTGTCACATTTTGTCTGTAGATTCTAAAAATATTTTTTTCAATTTTTTGGAATCAGATTGCACTTCTTTTTCCATCTCCCACAAAATTGGTTTTTTTCAAAAAATAGCATTTTTAAAAAGTGACGCCACCAGATAACACATAACTTTTTTTCCATGAAGGATAAAATTCCAATTCTTTCAAATTTAGATTTCTAACTCCGATATCTAGTGCTTCCACTTGGTTAGATAGTTTTTTATTGAATATTTTTTCTTTAATCAAGTTTTGAAGTCAATCAAATGACAATTCAGATATAGCGACCGTATAACGCAACTTTATTGTATGTATCAAATTCTTCTCTTTTTTTTTTTTGTTGGATCAAGGACTTCAATATCTGGTGCACTCATATTTTTAAATTTTTTTTATAATCTTCTATTTTTCCACTTGCAAGAGAGATTTTTGATGAAAAACCTATATTTAATAAAACTTAAAAATAGATAGATAATAAAACCAAAACATACTAAAATTATATTCATTGGATAGCTCATTCTGAAGGCTACTCGATTCCAAGTTTGGTTTCTAAATATTCCCCATTTTCATCCCCAACCGGAGCTTGAAAGCGTAAAATTTAGGTTTTGTGTGAACAAATTAGGGAAAAGGTTCTAGAACCAGGTTCTTGAACCCCAATATGCATTTTTTCTTTGTTTTTTGGGCGGGAAATGTGGGCCCAATAGTTAATGGGTTCGCTCGAACCCTAGTTCGGTCGAACCCCTTTATGGTTCGGTCGAACATGTAGGTTCATGCGAACCCCTAAAACCAATTTTTTTGCCATGGGGTCATTTTTTCTCAATTTTCCTTCCTCCATCAAATTGTAAACCACTATTATGGCTTCACCCCATCATTGTTCTTGATTATGGTTTTCATTCTAGAGCATAATTAATTTATTATTCTTATTGAAGAATTTGGATCTTTGGAGGAAGACTATAGTATTCAAATGTATTACAAGCTTCCTCAGAACTTTCATTTCTAAATTTTTACAGCAATAAGTGTTTACAATAAAAGTTGATTTCTTGAGAATCCATGTACATAAAAAAAATATTGCATTAAATTTAATGTGTCTCTTATAACTGATAGAAATCTAAAGATATGTTGCCATCGTGCAGTTGCTATTTTTTTTTTTAGAAATTTCCTTATCTTTATTTGAAAGAAGTACAAAAGAAGTGCTTGTAGATTGGAGAGAGAGATAAAGGGAATTATTCAAGAATAAATTTGTAAATGGAAAGGCAACAACTACAAATAAAAATAGCAATTGATATGCACTACAATATATATGCAATCAATACAATATATTATATGAAAAGCATCAATCAAGGAAGGAATATCCTTTGAAGATAATTCTCGAATCATAGAAGGGAGAATAACATGGAGATCAGAATAAAATAGTAGATAGGAACAAATAGTTAAATAAGAGATATAACTAGTGAATAGGGACAAAAATAGAAATACTTCCTAAGCATAGTAGCAAATTCACTAATAGGATATACTCAGAGTTATAAGAAGTTTGATATAAAAGAGGGTATGAAGAAGAAGATAATTAATGGAAGATAGAGAGAGATAGATGATAAATCAATAAGGGAGGTAAGTTAATAGGATTACATATAAATATATACATGTATATAATATATGATTATGCAATAATGATGCTTGCAACAATTATTAATCATCATCAATCAAATAAGGAAGAAATGCGACAAAGGAAGAGTAAGAAGGAGCAACTAGGGAAGAGATTTTGAGATCACGTGAACATACCAGGTGTATTACTGCTTTATCAAGTAAGATCAATTTATGTTCAATGATGTAGATTGACCTGTTGTATCGACATTAATTAGTCACTTCCTAACAACACATTGTGACTCCTAGAATAGGAATCTATTTATCTGTATAATCTACTTGAATGTATTTATGATAGTGGTCCTTTTACAATAGCCAATTGACTACATGTGTATACCATTGATATATTTATACAATGACTTTCACATAGACAATTCATTGCTTAAGTACATTGACTTGTGGTTCCTTTAGTACACTAACCTATATATATGTGTATGCACTGAATTGATAATTATTGAAGTGTCTATATCTATTTTTGTATGTTAATACTTGAGTGTCTAAAATTGATTGTGAACCCCTTGGGGAAGATGGCCTGAGAAGAGCGATGCGGGTCACTTACAGTCCGCCCAATCCCAGACAAGTGATGAGCCATGGAGGGGTGGAAATACCACTTACAGTCCACTCAAAACTAAATGGAAAGGATGGGCCATGGAGGGGTGAAAGTGCTAAGACCGCTTATAAGCTTTGTCATTCCACAAGGGGGCAAGTGTTTTCCAAGGTAGGGGCATGGTTGGGGAAAGAAAGTACAAGTCACCAATAGGGAGTGTTGTGGTATACAACCTCTTAGGTTGGTATATGACTTCAGGCGGACTCACCATGTCACTCCTCTTAGTTCACAATAGGATTGCTATCAAATTTTGTGGAGCAATCGAATTACGAACAAGCTAACTTCCATGGTTCCGTGGATTACGATAATTCCATGGTTCCACAAAAGCCGATATGAGTTTTTGGAAAGATTAGAAGACAACTATCACTCCACCTAACTTCCTCAAAAGCCACTTCACTTGCGAATAGAGGGAATTTTATGTTGATGATCGAGTTTGCTCTCTTTAGCAGCATGTTCATTTGCACTATCGAAGGCCACCGTTTATATATTGAGCTATAACATTTTATGATCCATAATTTTATAAGTCTAAGTCAAGAATTCCTTTGTTGGTGCGGGGATGCGCAACTATTTTGGTGACTAGTGTGCAGTGTGTTTTCAATTTTTTGGTGTGGATTTTAGTTTTTTTTTTCAGATTTTTAGTGTGGTGTGTGGATACTAGAAAAAATATTATATTGGAGAGAAGATGACTACAGAGATCCTCTGAGTGTCACACTTCATTGGAAGATGGTCAACTTACGTTCACTAGCAATAATGGCCATAACAAGATCCAGACAGTAGTATGCAGTATGGTATGATTTTCTTTTCAGTATTCCTGTTTGTGTGAATAAATGGAATTTGACATTGTGGGGGGGAATAATAACCAATGTTCCCTTCCCATTTCGTGCCAAAATGGCTAAAGTCAAAGGCAACTTCTAGTGGCAGTGGTGGTTGTCTATGTTGTTTTATATTGAGTGGCAGCGATCAACAATAGTGACTACAATTACTTAGAATATCTTGTTCTTATGGATGAAATGTGATTTCAAGATTGTGTGGCATGTTATTAATTAGAGCCTGGTGTGATTCATATCAGTGGTGTCTTTCTATTTTCACATATGAACATGAAAAACTATCTTTCTTGAGGTGTCTATATGGCGTGGAAGAAGCAGAACTGTTTGACTCAGCTTATAGGAGTGATGCATCTACATACCTGATCCTCTAACTGATGTCTTGGGTGGAAGACGATCAGCCAGTGAATACATTCACATGGAGAGGTGATCATGATCAGCTGGATAGAAACAGAGAAGTGATCATGTGCAGCAAGACCCTCAGCAAGATCTAGTAGCAACTGCAAAAATATGTTAGCTTGATGTTTCTAGGTGCCTTTGCCCCATGTTCACACTAAGGGGGTGAATGTTAGGAAATCTATGTTATAGTGTGAACATTAGAAATATGCATAATGTGAGAACAATGGTAAATGAAGATTTACTATGGTAAAATGGATGGTAAATGTAAAAGTGAGGTTGTTATTATAACATAACAACTCACTTAGTTTATTAATATTTGGTTGTATGAATATTACATTTACATATTTTGTAATATTGTGAGAATTGTTACATGAGTTGTTTGGATGTTTAAACAACTCACATGAATAGTAGAGTAGTTTCATATTTTATAGGAGACTCTCTTATTATAAATATCATGTAACCTTTTCATATGAAATGTAAGATAGAAATTATTATTGTAGAGAGAGAAAATTATTATTCTGTGAAATATTCTATCCACCTCTACCCAAATTCCCAAGAATTCCATCAGTGATAGTTTATAAATGTGTTGCCATGAATTAATGCTAAAAAATGCATATATGCATGTTTTGGAATGTTTTTAATGTGGTGAATGCAGGATTCCAATCCAATATTACTTCATTTAAGGGATATTTATTCAACAAGATGAAACCCTAACCCTAGTTTGTGATAATTATGATCAATAGGCAAACTTTAAGGAAAATTAGGCTAGGGGACATTACAACCTTATGCTTTGTCTTTCGCATTGTTGGTTGAAAAGAACATGTTAAGACAACTATCTTTACATTCTTAATTCTTGTAGACATTTGTGGAAGACTCAAATTTTGTCAATAATGATGCCTTCAATTGGCTTTGTATGCACTAACTTTTCTTTCAACTATAATCAAATCAATAATCTCATTTTTGACATCAATGACAATATTTCAAGCAATCTCCCCCTTTTCATTGATGGCAACATAATTCTTTCTTTTCTCTAGCTCTCCCCCTTTCTAGATATTTCTCCCCCTTTGACATCAATGGAAAAGGGATGTTTATAAAAATTCTATCCACAAATGGATCATGAGAAAAATCAATTATATACTCACATCCAATGCAACAAGAATATACTTCTCCCCCTTTTAGAGATTCTCTAATGCTCGTCCTTGCTCTAATACTCTTTTTTCTCTATTTCTTGATCTTTTGTATTGTGTCCTTGGATGACTTGCTTCCTCTATGGTTGTCCAAGAGAATTTGGATCATTTCCTTGAATTTCACAAGTCAACAAATTGTTTAGCTATCTAATTACTTTCTTATGCATGTTTAGCTCTTCTCTATCCTTGACTATTAAATGAATAAGATCATCTTTTTTATCTCTTTTTGGGATTCTTCTCACCTTCCTTCTCTTTCTCTAGTTTTCTAATTGCTACAACTAAATGATTGTCTTTCATCTTTTTTCTATCCTTTTGTATGGGAACTTCTTCTCTTATTTGCTCTCATTTTTGTGATCTTCCACACTATCTTCATCAATCTAGAATATCTCTAGCTACCCAAATGGTAAATCCTCTTTTCATTTCCTTCTTTTCTCATTTTACTTTCTTCAAGACCTTCTATAGACTATAAATGACCTTTCTCTTTCCAAGGACTTCTCACAATAAAACTTTACTCTTTTATTGCCTTCTAAGGCAATATACTCCTCTCTATTACTATTATTCACAGTAGATTTGGATTGCTCATATGACACCTAAACTCCCTCGAGTCTTGATGCAATTTTCTCCTCATCATGCTTAAGTTTCTTTTGAAGATTCTTTTCGTAATTCTTCCTCTTGACATCAATGGCATCATTCTTCCTATTCCTATAACTCTCCCTTGTTGTAACTCTCCTTCCTTGACATTAATGATGAGGAATGCTCATCATAATTCCATCCATGTCTTCTATGGAATCATGATATCAATAAGGACACCTTTAATGTGAAGTTGAACATAAGCAAAATCGTCCAACTTTCCACTATCAATTTATTTTTCTTTTTGCCAACACATGCTTGTGTGTTCTAGTGTAAATGTCGGATGCAAATATATACGAGCATACTCTTCAAGAAAAGACTCCTTTGATTCAAATTTTGTAGGTATGTTTCATCCAAGACTATATTGAGAATGAAAAGCAATAAGAAAATGATAGAGAATATACCTTAAATTATATGACACAACATTATTAACAAGAGCTCTGAAAGAGTGGGAATATCTGCCTAAGGGAATAAATATGCTTATGCAAATTTACAATTGATATAGTTTTATAATTTTTTATGTGTATATAGTTGGGGGAAACGTACCAATAGTTGTCAGGTCTAACTTCACGCATCCATAGAGAGTGAAGAATACGTTGAATTTCTTTGTTTTTTTTTGGGCCTATCCGTAAGCGAGTTATTAGCTTAAAAATAAAATTTTGGCTTGTGGGTAGTTAAAACGTGTTTGCTTGAACTTGTCAAGCGAAAGGTGGTCAAAAAAGAGGTTCTTAAACCTCCCTCCACTACATCATTACCACTTCACCACTACCTGTTTATTGTAAAGCCATTTTTTTTTTTTAAATGGCCTATTTCTAATTATCAATACATCTATTTTAACTTGCATTTGTATGTGGGCCCGCTCACTTTTACACATGGGTCCATTGGGAGGTGGGCCTAATTTATTTACCCAACCAAATTAACATGTTTACCACATGCCACATATGTGTGTACATAAACACGCGGTGCGGTTTACGTAACCACAAGTTGTCAAGCATCTTTTAGCCCTAAAGTAATTATCACTTGCAGTTTTCTTCATCATTTTCATCTCGCACATTTTTCTCCCGCCATCGTCACGCGAACTTCGTCAATTATGTCGGCTCCCATCTACTCCTAGGTAACAATCTTGACATCTTTTCCCCTACAATTTTGTTTGTTCAATAATGGGTTTGAGTTGGTGTCGACGGCCATTGTCCATTTTACTGTGTTTTACAATCATTTCTTTGTATGGCATTAAGGGTTTGACTCTAATGATTTTCTTTACGGTATACTACGAAATCATTACATACAATGTGAATGAAATAGAACAACTCATGAATTATTATGTGTATGGCTCGAGGGTTTCACTACTACGATTATTTTTTATGGTATACTATGAAATAATTACATAGAATGTGAATTAAACAAAACATTGTCAGATTTTTTAACAGTATAATCATGAAACTTAATGGGCATACCGTTTTTGCCAGTACAATCATGAAATTTAATGGGTATATAGGTTTTTCCCCAATTTATTGAGGGGTTTTAGGATACAAGTAATCTATTTTCTTCGACTTATTTGGGTAGACATTTTCTTTTTTCAGTAATTACAATTTGTACATGATGATATATTATTATGAAATCGTGACATACAATGTCAATTAAATAGAATATTGTCGGATTTTCTTTGAATCCCTACATTATAATCATGAAATTTAATGGGTAGACAGTTCTTGTCCCAATTTATTGAGCGGTTTTAGGATTACATATCATGCACAAACTCTCTTAGTTTTAGGAAACCTCTACCCATTCCTTCCCCTTATATTTTGCACATAATGATATGGGTTTTAATCCGCTTCCTTCCACTTATTTGGGTAGAGGATTTCTTTTTCGAGCAATTACAATTTGCAAACAATGATATATTCTTATCAAATTACACACACAGTCATGTCATGTAGGGTTTCATCACATGAAGCTTCGCAAACCATATCTTCTTTCATCTTTTTATGAATCTAGAAACAAGCATTTATCTACCAAGCAATCAATTACATGTGCTATTTTTACCTTTCTTTTTTGTCTTGATTGGGCATAGCATGACTGCTTGACCTGATTAGGACTTCTCTTTGGAAATGCAATGCAAAACATGCTCAATGTGTAGTTATCAGTTGTCTTGACATCAACATGAGCCTCTATCAATGTTTGTCATTTGCAAACCAAAGACTTGAGCTTGTCTATGGTGAAATCCATACCCTGCACAATCAAACAACAGAAACTTCAAACACCCATGCATAAAGCATAAAATTGCAAAAACCTTAAGAGTGACTGAACATATAATGCTTAACCGGAAATTTGTAAGAAAAATCTTGCCCTGAACATCTTATGCACGAAGCTTAATCTTTCTGTAAGCCTGATCCTCATCATTGCTTCCACCACTTACTGAAATTGAGATCATTCCAATGACACACTTGAAAGAGATTTAGTTTATAGTACATCCATTACCTCTAAGTTGTTGATATGGTTATGTTTCTTCCTATGACATTTAGAAACTTTCAGTATGGATTTTATTTCAACAAAGATTCAAGATGTATATACAACTTTATGCTAATATGGCAAGGTAACTTAGTTTTAATGCTAAATCATTTTGAGATGTTGTTTAATCATTATGTGCCAAGTTTAGTAGAACTGTCAACAATTAAAGGGCCTGTATAAAAGACTGTTTTTAAATGTGAGCTTGTCTAGCTATTTTTTTATTATTAAATCTATTGATTTTGTTATGTTATGTTACTAATAAAAAATATGATGTTAATCGAAACATTGTGGGTTGGAATGGATTCTCAAAATAGTAATACATAATTTTGTATTTCTGAAATGTAGATATAATTAGTTTAAGTTCTTTAAGATGAGTAAAATTTGTATATGTTGATAGTATTTCATTACAAAATGACATTAAATGATATTTTGTAGTTCTTATATTTATAATGAACTAGGTAATTATTATGTAATTAGATATACTTATTTTTCAGATATAAAAAAATACAAAAGAAAGAAAAGAAAATGATCGCATTCCCTTAAATTTACCGTTGACGTATTCCTTGCAGCTCCTAAAGTTCCAAATGCGATTTAACCCCTGTTAGCCTAAATTAGTTTGAATCTCGTTAGGCGTTTTACAAGAGAAATTGAATGGAATGTGATCAAAATATTCTGAGAGAGCTTGCGCTCTCTATTCCTGCCCACCCACCTTCAGATTTCAACGCAATCCTGCAATTCTTCGTATCTTCTTCTCGCTCAGATATCCACAGAAAAAAGTTGCCAGTCTCCCCATTTCTTAACTATCTTTCCTCCATAAGTGAGGCCTCTAACCATGAGAAAACGGACTCATATAAACTCACCTGCACGGTTTTAAAGGTATTAAGAAACCTCTGTGCTGGAGAAGTCACAAACCAAGCCTCGTTTATTTCTGACAGGGGGTTGGAAATCACGGTTTCTCTTGCGAAACAATTAATAGCACAGTGCACTCGTAACCCTACTTTTGGGGGAAATTCGTCTTGGGAAGGCCTGGATATTTGCCAGATGATTTTGCAGCTGTTGGGGAACGTTTGCTTGGCAGGAGAGGAGCAACAATCTGCTGTATGGCGAGCATTTTTTCCTCACATTTTTGCAGGTTTTGCATCTATTGAAAATGCTAAAATATACGAGCCTTTGTGTATGGTCATATGCACCTGTTGTAAGGACAGCCAGGGACGTCTCAAGGAGATCTGTGGAAATGACGGATGCCCAATTTTTGCAGGCCTTTTGAGGACATCACAGAAAGGTATAGTCCTCTTTTTATTAAGTGTCTTTCATCAAATTTATTGGTTTGTTTTTCACTTGCTCTTCTCTTTACATTTTAATGAAGAGCATTTAGATTTTTATTTTTCCCTTTGATATCAGGGTTATCAAGGGTTTCTATAAGCAGGGTTTTAAAGTTCAATTTTTTATTTTAATTTTTTTCCCCTTTTTAATCGAATTTCGGGATCTACTTCTGTTGTTGCAACAACAACAATTCTATTTATTTAGTGCATATCCAGTATTGACTCACAATATAGACCTGCCTGCCCAGATGCAGTTCAGCTTAATTGAGTAGTGGAGCCCTTATATTTTTTGGTTAAATTGTATCAGTACTGGGAAAGAATCTGCTCAGTCTCCAAACTTTGAGTGCAATGTTTTCTATTCCATAATTGGAACTGCAAATTTCTCCAAAATATATGCAGAGATGCACAGGAATTAATAGCAGATTTCGATGCTTGATACCTGGAAAAGAACTAAGTTCGGCAATCATTGGAATTCATATGCATAAATCACTAAGATTTATGATAGAGGAGTGTCTCCATTTAGATAATACAACCACTAGTTGATAGACAGAAGAGCTATGACTTTTCGCACTTTACCTACATATTATCTTTCTCATGGAAGTTCGACCAACTAAAAAGAGCCTAAAAGGTATTTCCTCAAAATCCAATTAAATGCTCTCTGTGCCACTAAACTTACAATTGAAATTGTATTTTGATTTATAGCAAAGGATGCTTTTATTCCCCAACTTTTCTACTTACCTCAACTGCTATGTATGGAATCTGTTGAGAATCAAGATATTTCTTGGTGCTTTCTGTTGCCCCAAAATTCTGCATCTCACTTCCTCCGAGTATTGGGGCATCTTGCATCTTTCATCCCACGCTTAAAGGATTCTTAATCCCTCTGAATTATTTTTCACGCACCAACATGATAAAAAAATTAAGGAGATGGATCTAAATCACACCCTGTAAATGGAAACATACATAACACCTTCCAGCTACGAAAGCCTTGAAGCAATATGAACTCATCTTGACTGGTGTATTACTGATTTCCAGATTAAATAAATGACTATTCAGTTATTTATGACAACAATGACAGTTTCAGCCATCCTGCTGATGTAATCTTTAACTAGTGACAATTCCTCCATGTCCCTTGGTGCCTCGAGTAATCTTGGATGTTGTATTTCAGGTCTGATGTTGCAGGATTGGATATGTTTGTTTGGGTTGTATTGTCTTTTGCATTGTCATTTTGATGTCTTTAGATGATGCTTGGTGCTTTTGAGGTCTTTGGTATGTCCTTCAAACATGCTTCTACTGATTATTTTTCATTTCAGATCAGTTTTAACTTTTTTTTCTTTGTTTTTTTCATTCGCGTTTAAATTATGCTGTTGTATCAATGAATGAAATATGGGTTTTAATGTTTTTTCTTTTTCTTTTGTGATAAGGATATGTTCCTTGATTTTATTTTTTTTATGGGGCAGACAACAAGGCTTTCCAGAAATATGGATAGTTAAGTAATGTATTAAAACAAACAACATTAATAATTTTACAATAATTCAAATTTAATTTTGATTATATTTCTAATTAGATTTTCTCATCTGTTGGAATTGAAATATAATTTTCTATGTTTTTGTCGTGCCTTGGATACAGTTGGGATTGAAGGCAATTGGCTGGAGCTCCTCCTTACAAAGATATGCTATGTTGAACCATATTTTGTACAATTGTTTGATAGTCTAAGTTCACAAGAAGTTTCTTCAGCCAGGAAAGGGGATGGAAGAGAAATCTTTTCTTTAGAACAGGCACTTCTCTTATATGTGATTGCCAAATTTGCGAATCACCAAATGGAAGAATTCTCATTGTTAGTGAATTCAAAGGAATGCAAATCTGTTGTGAGGGAATTTGTAACATTTATTGTTGAGATTGTACAGAAATCTGAGGGAAGAATCGATTTCAGATCTGTGAACCCACCGGCACTTCCAACTGGATTGCCTGCTGTTGATGTCTTGGGTTATTCCTTAAATATACTCAGGGATATCTGTGCATGTGAGGACTCTCCTACCTTATCTGCAGACATACACCAAAATCAAGAAAATGGAAAATTGTTTGTGGGAAACTCTCTGGTTTCATCTGAACTCATACGATTGATGATAGATTTGCTTAGGGAGCTTGGTCCTCCTGAGGCTGTAAAGAAAGCCACGAGGCAAGCTAGCACAGGAATTGCAAATCCTTGTCCAACAGATCTCAATCAATCTAAAGAATTGACAGGTGGGAGTCCTAGCAAAACCATGAGAAGCACTTTAGAAGATATGTGTGAGGACCCTTCTTCATTACATGATGGGTATAAAGACAGAACAGTTCATGCTGATCAAACAGATGTGTGCCCTTACAAAGGCTATCGGCGAGACATTGTATCAGTCCTTGCTAATGCTAGCTTTCGGAGGAAGCACGTCCAAGATCAGATTCGAGAATGTGGTGGTTTATTTATACTTTTGCAACATTGTGTAGTTGATCAGAAAAATCCTTTCTTAAGAGAATGGGGCTTATGGGCAGTAAGAAATTTACTAGAAGACAATAGAGAGAACCAGCGAGAAGTAGCTGAGCTGGAGCTGCAAAATTCTGTAAATACATTGGCAATTGCAGAAATGGGCCTGAGAGTAGAAATTGATCCAAATTCAAGAAAGCCAAGGCTATTTAATTTAGCTACCTAATTTTAGAAGTCTAGGGTACGCTCCAAACACATGAAGTGGATACCTTGGGAAAAAGAAGAATTTCAAAGCACTAACCACATCTAATTTGTCTTCTCTGTGTTTTTTACTTGGGGACGTACTCAAAGACGTTGCAGAAAATCTGAAAGATTTTTAGCCGATAGGCTATATATAGTGTGGGGTTTCAGCCAGAAACATGTCTCATGCCTGAAAACCCCCTGCCAAGAAACAACTTGCCAGTCCCAAATTTATTATCCGATAGTTTACGCCGAAGGCGTATCCAATGTGAAGAAGAGCAAGCTAATTGTTTAAATCAAAGGTCCAACTTTTCTGAGAAGGCATGGAAGATGATCACAACGATTCTGCACGTTTATTTTTCTGTCGATCTTCTTTCCCACCGAGCAGTTGAAACAT
Organism: Sequoia sempervirens; assembly: GCA_007258455.2. Taxonomy (NCBI): domain Eukaryota; kingdom Viridiplantae; phylum Streptophyta; class Pinopsida; order Cupressales; family Cupressaceae; genus Sequoia; species Sequoia sempervirens. Next base: position 138,428 of record VDFB02335410.1, read on the forward strand.
TCCTCTCACGCCTGAAATAATATCTTATTTGCATTTAATATGTTTGTTTAAAAAGCTGCAAACTGTCAGATAGTCAGATCTCCAAAGTAAATAGGATCTCAGTCGCCTCGCAAAGTCTTGTGTTGAGATATTTTTCAGATCGACTTTTCGTTTACTGTGAATAGATTGAAGTAGCAGCTGTAAGGAGATTGTGTTTGGTTAGTCTCTTTTTAAAAAAATTCTGCTTTGTAATGGTTTGGTATGTTTTTTCTGCAAATTATGCCCATTATTTTCATCGGCATGGTTGACAGCAGACACAATTTGTGCTGAATCTTGAGGTTAGTCACTTGCCATGGTTTCAATGAGTTTTATTTTTTGGAATTTGCAGGCAGCCGGATTGTTTTTTTTTGCTATTTTTTAATTTAAATTTTTAAACATTATTGCTCACTTCAGATATTGTTGACTGTGAATAGATTGAAGCAGTGGCTGTAGAAATACTGGTTTTTCAAATTTGTGTTGCTAGGAAACTGCTTGTTTTTGGAAGACAACAAAGAGAACCTGGACTGTGGGTGTCCTCATTAATGTTTGGAAGATTTTTGAAGTAAAGATTTTTAGCCCTTCATTTGCAGCAGTAGCCCAATATCTTTTCCATAAAGATTGGCCCGCTGCACAGCATTTTCAGGCAAGTTGTTTAGTATCTTGCAGTTACTCTGTTTAATTGCTTCCGTAGGAACACTGTGCAATAAAATAGGCGCAGTAGTCACCTCCAGGCCCCCCCACACCAATCTGTTGATTTTTATGCTTCTGTGAAATGATAAACTCTATTATTTAGGAGCAATGCTCCAGGGCAAACTGGACCTGTCTAATCCACTTTAAATGCCTTCCACCTACTAAGCATTGGGTGTCATTCACTTTTGATATCATTCTCTGTTGATGTATGGATTTCTTCTCAGATTTTTTTCCTTCCTTCTGTGATAACTTAATGTTTACAACAAAGTCGTAGCAATTTTCAGCATTTTTTTTAATTCAGGCCTGATATCCTTTTTCAAATCTAATTTAAGAACTTAAATTTTATTTTCATTTTATTTTAGTACAGTAGGCTTTCTCCCAGGTCTCTTTTTTGCTTTTGGAGACCTTCAAATTCTGATACATGCATGTTCAACTTCACACCACTGGCAGGTATTCCAAGTGGAAAACCCCGGAAAAGACATCTTAGAAAAATGATATTAGTAGATGGCACGGGCTGATGGTGTAATTTCACTTTACATGGTACTTAATAAAATGACGAGTGCACAAGAAATTTCCCTTTGTTCAGATCTGAATGTTTTTTTCTTGGTCTAAGTGAAACAGGGGGGGAATTAATATTCTTTATTTCAACCTCCTAATTCGTGTAGATAGGATTTAAAACATGAAACTTCAGTTTTCTGATATGCCATCATTCATAGTGTTTTAAACCTATCTTTATGTATTTTACCTCATCGAAAATTATGTTCATTCCCTGGATGAAATGCTACCATTTTTTGTTTTCCAAAAAGAGAAACTGAAAAAAAAAAATTGAGAATACAGTAACAAAATCTAGAAATTGATATAGAAACAGAAACCTCGAGTGAGATAGGATCTAGAGAAAAATCTTAAAGAGAGCCTATACCACGAAAGCTGGTGTGACTTGTGATCAACAGTGCAACTGTGTTCGCATTCAAATGTGTTGTAGTTTTGTATCCAAAAACACACAATCTAGACAGCAAACGACCAGCCTGGAGCAATAACAATAAAGTAGCCACACAACATTACCCACAAGTAATAACAAACATAACTAAAAGCAATTATATGATCTTGATTAAACCAAAGAAAGAAAATATATTATAAGCTAAATAACGGAAATGTAATGAGATGGTTTTACAAAACCTTTGTGTGTGAAGAATCACCAGTAATACTTGTGGCTGACATAGAGAGAATGGTGGTGATTGTTTGACCTCCATGGGAAGTAAAATGGAAATATTGATTGAATCTGGATAGTGTGCGTGCTCTTAAACTTCTATGTGTAAAATTGTAGAACAAAGAGTACTTGTAACAATGAATACTAGTAATTTCAAGTCTACAGAGATGCTAGCATTTTATGTGCATGGAAATAGGAGAGTAGGAGATGGGCAATTCAAGATGCTAACAAGAACTTGTTAGGCAAACAAGGAAAGGGATATATACGACCTCCACAAGAAAAAAGAGAGTATCATAACAATGCTAAGAACAGCTCAATTGTTTGCCAAAACACACAAGGAAATATGCAAAGATGAGCAGTAAAACTTAGAATGAATATGAAGGGCTGCAAAATAAAAGGGGTTATAAAAATGAACAAAACAGTGTCACCTAGTATAGGAAGTTATCAGAATAATGCCTTTCTTGACGAGTGAACAGAAGCTATTTTTGCTCTAAAAAATGTTCCTCCAATAAAAGTCCAACAAAATAAAATAGAAGGTTGTCATGAAATACTGTAAGTTAGAAATGGTTGCAACAAAAGTATATCAACATATAACACAGTTCCAATGGAAAAATGTGATCATAGTGAAATAACTCAATACTCTCATGGAAATGTTGTAAAAGAATGCTCCAAAAACCAAAAGAAAGATGTTCAAGAGATTGCTGTTAATGAAGACCTCATTCAAAAGATTAGCCAATTCAAAGATGCTTGAAAGAAAAATTGAAGAAAAATCTTCTCCTTCATACCATGATTAGATTTAGCCAAAGAATTAGGAGAATGCTGGCCTAAACTTGATAGGAATTGGCGGATCAGACATTACCAAAGAAGTAAATGGATGCATGCAATGCCCCACTTAAAAATTTAATTTGCTTTTAAGGAGCCTCCTTACTCCTTTTAGGAAGAGAGTTCATATGCTCTGTTAAATGTAATATGCAGGATAGTATCAAAGTCTCGGGCAAAGCATGCACAGTTAGGGTAGAGTTAGAATAGATAATTGCCACATACACCTGTTGAAATGGGAATATATAGAAAATTAAAGTAATAGCTTCAGGTGGGCATGTATTGTGGTAGTGCCTCTAGATTTTTATTTTTATTTTGCAATGGAAGGTGTTTGTTCTTAAACAGAAGCAGTTCATTCTTTTTAAAGAAAATCAATGTAAGTATTAACTTAACTTTTTTATCCAATGTTTTTTTATAGAATAATTAGAGTTCTATTGAGACCCCTTATTAGATGTTTTTTTTCTTTCTATAGAATAATTAGGGTTCTCTTGGGGCCCTCACCCATTTTACTCTTAAGGCCAAACCATACCAAGCTTTTAGGCGTAAAAGATCAAACACCAATACCACTTGGTTGACCAACCAAGACAAACCTTAAGAGGCAAACACAAACAAACTCAAATTACTTCCATAGGATAAAGATTAGCTAACTTTGTGATTACAACCTAACATAAATTTTCTCTGAGATCTCAAAACCATATGAGAGGAATTTGTCTTCCTCAACAAGGACAAAAAGGCACCATAGACCATGCTCCTTCAAAATGGTCAACTCTAGCCATCCACCAAAGCAGGAGCACCAATTGCAGAAGAAACAATGAGCAACAAAGAATCAGAAGAAGCAAGATCTCCAAATGAAGGGAGGGCAGCATCCACAGGAGGAAGAACAGAGTCGTGAGCCACCTCCAGTCCATAGACTTAACCTCACTTGAATCCTATGGAGGAACTTTCACAGGTGAGCTATTTCCATGTCCCTTAGTGGGTGCTTTGGCTCCAGACATCTATAAAAGGTGAAATTTAGCATCCATCCACATAGAAGCCAAACTAGATCTAGAACATTCTACCGCCAAATGACCCAGAGCAAAACAACAATGGCAATGAAATGCCAACTTCTCATAATCAAGTTGGTGGGTCCAAATGCAATCTTGCACCTAAAGACTAATTTCCATTGACAAATGTTTTAATAAATCTTTTGCTACCAAAATATGGGCAAAAGTAGGATGGGAGAGGGCATCAATCTCAGAAGACATAGACATGAAAGAACCAAGAGAGTATTCATAGCCTGCAAATTAGAATCTATCCAGAATTGGAGAGGGAGGTTGGTAATCTAACCCAAACAAGAAGCACTCAAAAGAATTCTAAAATGGAGTTGAAAGCTAGATACCAAGGCCTCATCATCAAAACAGGCTTGCCTTAGAACCAGGGCCTTTCTCCATAATCGGCATTCTGTCTTGGGAAGTTTGGCATTCAACATAGAAACCTTGTGTATAGGGGAAAATGTCAACATCATTACATAAAAAAGGTTTCCAGCTCATGGAAATCCAGTCATGTAGGGTACCAATACTATGCCAAAATTGATAGAATTTACATATTAGGCCCTTCTCCATATAACAAGCTTCTTCAGCCAAAACTTCAGACCCTAGAATGGTTAGGGGAGATTGTTCAGATAAGGGAACCAGAGGCACCTCCTAAACAGACTTCAAATTTATCCATGGCAGAGACTCCATGAAGCAATATTCTCAAATCCTCTACAGAAAACCCCACAGCCTTGGGGCAAGAGGGGATATTGGGAACAAAGTCAGAGGACAGGGATTCCAAACACTCTAGAACCCTAGGCATGGCAAGAGCAATGGCCCCACCCCCTGATGCAATATTCTCAGATCCCCTACAGAAAACCCCACAGCCTATGGACAGGAGGAGATATTGAGATCAAAGCCAGAGGACAGGGGTTCCAAAGACTCTAGAACCTCAGTTGTGGAAAAAGTAGTGGCCACACAAGTATCCACCTCAAAACTAGAAATAGGGCCAACAAAATCACTAAATTGACATGAGTGGGAGCCATCACACTTATTGCTAAATTATTTGTTGTTATCACTCTTGTATCCTATGTTATAGTTTGTACGTCAATTGATATCCTTTTTACTGACATTCCAATTATGACTAAATTTATGGAGTTGAAGGAAAAAATGGGCTTCATTAGCTCTGTTTGTTGGGACAATTTGTTACAAGTTGCTCATTTCCTTGAAGTTGTATCAATCGTAATCCATATTTATTTCATAGGCAATAAGATGATGAATCATGATATATTTTATTTCTATTTTCTGTGTCCAATTAATGATAGTGACAAAGCTGTAATGTTTGGATTGTTGAGCAAATATTATGGCCACTATAATGAATATGACCAAGGACAAAACCTGAAGGCTAGGCTTTCTTTGCCTAGAGTTATTGAGCATGTGGTTTTGCATTTGGTAGGATTAGAAGAATGCTTGCCATTCATTTTTTTTGCTATATTATAATATGAACTACTTTTTATGTATGTAGAATTTTTGAAAATTAAATTCTTAATTTTATTTTCTTTTATGGAGAGTGTTTTACAATCTTGTTTTAATGAGGTTAATACCTTGAATGCCATGAAAAGCTTTAAATTTGATTCTTGAGAGTATTCCAATAAATCAACTATAGATGTGAGGTGTTTGTGTTGATAGACTATAGAAGTTGTGGGCGAATTTCTCAAGGCATTTTGTTCAACTTTATTGCAACACACGAGATTTTATTGTTATTGTCTGGTAGTTTGATTTTATCTTTTGCCCGTGTAGGTAAGTGATCTTGCACTAGATAGGTTGTGGCTCATTGACACACCTTAGCAAGGATTACTCCAATGCACTATGGGTAATTCCTCCCCTGATTCTTACACGGAACTTTTGTTGTGTCCCTCAATGTGCCTGCCTTTTTTTATTTAAAGTTCCTGCATTTATTCTCATATTTCAGCACGAGAGTTGCTTTTTGCTGCAATACCAAATCAAGAATGGATATTAAGTACTTAGTGCTTTGTTGCTTTCCCATTCTGGAAAGAACTAAGAAATTTGAGCTTATGTTTATGTAGTAGTAGGTTAAAGATGTTGGATGGTATATAATTGAATAAGAGGATGTTGTCCTAATTCTTAGCAGCACCCATTGGGAGCATGGGAATCTATAATGGACTGCAGTGAGATTTAGGTGGGTACAAGTCAAAACATCTTGTAGCCATAAAGGTCCTTCGTATATATTTCATGTAAACAAAGTATCATATTAAGGGAAATCAGTTGAATAATTTTCTTTTATAATGTGATGATTTAGTCCTAATTCTTTGCAGAATGCATTGGGAGCATGCTTGCTCCTGCGGCGACATTTGGGTGGATACAAGTAAAAGCATCTTGCGCCCATAAAAAGATCAATTTACAAATTTCCTACAAACAAAATATTATATAAAGGGAAATTAATTGAACTACTTGCTTTTTAGGAGTGAGTGAGCTATGTCCTAATTATTGGCATACAAATTAAAGTATACATAATATTTTTTATATAAATTATATTATTATTTATTTATTTATTTGTTCTTTTTGTTTCATCAAATCTACTGTAGTTGCACATGACTTCCACCCTCTTGTCATTTTAAATGTAGCTTCAAAAACTTTTCACAAATTTTTGGATGCTACTATAGAAGCCTCTTGGCATAATTAACATATTTTTATATAATACAAATTAAACTAACATAAGCATATAATACAATATATAATTAATATATAGTATATATTTGATATAATACAAATTAAATTTCACCGTTTTTAAAAGTTGAGTTGATTATAGTATGTTAGCCTATATTTCCTTTTTCGGGTATTGGATGAGAATTTTAAACAACCTGTAGTTGCAGGCTATAAAGTTTAATAAAAATAGATTTGATTGGAATATTTTAGTAATTGATGTAGAATTTAGTTATTACTAATTAGGTTTCAGTTAAATAATTTACCAAATATTGTATATAATGTGAGGTTTTAGAATCAACAATTATTAAATAATAATACGGTTAATAAAATAATTGTAGTTATAGAAATGTTTTTGATAAAATAAACAACATTTACAGGGTGTTGTACCCTTTACACGACGAGCCACAAGGGCCAAAAAAGATCAAGTCCATAGAAAAAAACAACCAACAAAACAAAACAAAACACAGACACAACAGGCTAACATCCGACAAAAACACCCAACAAACAAAGCAACAACAGACTAGCTAGCATTCTCTCAAATCTGAGAGAGGAGGTTAACATCCTCCCCGACCCAGTTGGCGCCTTCCTCCACAGTCTTCTTATCCATTTCGTCCTTAAGCACAACAAAGAGGGTGCCAGTCACACAGTGGACCAACTTGACAGTGAATCGGGTCAGACCACTAAACTTCTTCTCAAGCTTCTCCACCCGCGCCAGCAACATACGATGATCCTCCCCTTTATCCATAGTCTTCGCAATGTCTGCATGCTCCATATCTTGAGGGTCAGAGGACTGGGAAGTCGAATTCTCCTTAAGCATTTTGAAGTCAGAAAAGTGGCTAGGCCCTTCAACAAACTCCTCCTCTTCCTTAGTCTCTTCCTCATTCCTATTACCTTTGTTTTCAGACTACTCCTCATTAGTAGAAATTTCATTAATCTACACTTTTTTATTATTTTTTGCTAGCCTACCAGATCTCCGAATGCTGGTGTTTTTAACCCCAGTCTCCACTGTAGCAGCAACCATAGTATCCCCCTTGGAATCTCTTTTCACCACATTCTTCCTAATGTTGTTAGTGGTCGACGGCTCCACCAAACCCTTCCCGTCATCTTTCACCTTCCTCTTAGCAGTAGGTTTGTTGTCAGTCTTGGCAGGGGCAGACTTGAGCTCACAGAGACCAGCCGTAGCATTTGACTAGGCAATCCACACACT
>VDFB02335411.1:0-14424 GCA_007258455.2 Sequoia sempervirens
TCCTTGTTGAGAATTGAATCACCTTGTGAGATTGATAGTCAATCCAATTAGGACTCCTAGGACATTATTGAGTGGCAATAGGATAATAAGGTGGGTTTTCCCCCATCATATTTTTCATATTTTTCACTTAGTGGTAGTTTGATCACTTGCATAAGATAATAGCATTTTTAGTGTCATATGTTTGTGCCAATGATTACGAATATTTTGTTGGTGTTGGATTTTTTGTGTATATTGTTTAATGTTTCTATGTGGTCCACATGATGTTTTTAGACTTGGTCAAGTCTGTGTATGGTTGCTTGGTAATGTTAATGTTAGTTTGGCCAACCTAACGTGTTTGCACTATTTTTTGATGTTCTTCATGGTTTTTGGAAGCCTAGTGTAGCATGTTAGTGTAGATTTGGGTTGTGGTTAACCCTTGATGTTTTCTACCTTCACTTCTTTCCATCATGGAAGTTTTGTGTGCCAACCTATTGGTGGTTGCATATTTTAGGTGCATACATTTCATTGAAGCCAACTTGGAGAAGGTTATTTTTGGTTATGGAAGATATATATGTAAGGTCAATTGTTAGAGAAGTGTGTGTTGTGAGATGTTGTTTGAACTAATGTATGTGTGATCAAGTGTTGTGATTTGAGTGTGAGCATGAACACCTAATACTATCTAATTTAGTGAGAAAAAGGTGTCTACATTTCAGTGTGCCTAAATTTGTTGGAGGTAGTGATCCAAAGGTTGTGGATGGTTGTGGAAAATTCTCTTGTTGCTTTGAGGTAGTGAACCTCCTTGCAACAGTTTCTTTTTATTCCATTGTATTCTTGAAGTGATCTTACTGGGTAGTGAGCCCTTTATAGTGAGCATTTCCTTCTTTTGGATAGTGAGTCCTTTAGGCATTGGGCCCCTCTGATAGTGAGCCTCTTGTGATTATTGAACAAAGTAAGATAGAGGAAGGATTCTTGAAAGAGATTATCGATAAAAAGACAAAAAAATGTGATAAGCTTGAACAAGAAGTAGTAACCCTAAGAGGTGAAATAGAAAAATTGTAAGCTCATGAAGAAAGGTTTAAGAAAATTTCTACAATGCTCTATGAGTTGATTTCATCTCAGAAACCTACTAAGGATAAAGGTGTTCTAGGACTTGAAGAATGGAAAAGCTCAAAGACTAAACTGACTTTCAACAAAGTGGACAATCAAATGAAATTTCAAGGCAATACTTATCAAAGCAAGAACTAAAGAAACAATACAAAAAGGTTTCCCATCCAAAAACCTAATACTCAAAGGTAACCATATTTTAATGGTTTTTGTTTCTCATGTAGTAATTTCAAACATAGAGTGACAAAATGCAAAAGTATCATGAACTAGAATAGAATGAGTTAGAATATTGGATTCCTTTCTAGAAGATGCTATAGTTGCAACAAGTTTGGACATAGAGCTACCAAATATAGAAGCCACTTGATGATGAACAAGTTTAATGGTAATTGTAGTGTAGTAAAATGCATACCCTTTGCATTTTCACACTTTTTTGGGCCTGCCTTGCTTTATTTATGCTTTATTTATGGCTTAGCTAGTCCTATTTTGTGTCTACAAGCCCTATGAATTACATTTTTTTTGGTTAATCCTAACATTATCCAATCCATAAATGATAATTTAATGAATCCATTTGTATGTCCCTAATTTTTGGGTCAGACTAAAACACTACCTAGGGCATATTTGTCCCCCAAAGGTCTTCGAACCCTAATTTTTAGGCATCTTAATTGGGCCCCTTTTTCGTTTTTGTGTCCAAAGTTTCATGACTTGGGACTAAGATGCCACCTAGGGCGTCTTAGTCCTCCTTGAGTCATTTTTAGGATTTAAATTCAAATTCTAGTGGGATTTAGCCTCCTTTATTTAATGAATTCATATGTCGGCTTGGTGTGATGTAATTTTGGGATGTTAAGCATAGATAAGTATAAATACAAGGTTCCTTCTCTAATTTTTCATCCTAAGCAATCTATCAAGCAATCTAAGCAATCAAGTCTTTTTTGAGAGCATTCAAGAGAAGATTCATCAAGCATTTGAAGCCATTATCAAGATTCAAGCATCATATCAAAGAGCCTTCTTCCATCATGTGTGTTGTTGTGATAACATTTTTGATGTAGGGTTTTGATTCAAGCAAAGATATTCAAGATCATTCCTTTGGTTCAAGATCCATATCCATTGTAGCCATTGCACACAAGTTTGCAGACTTTGTAAGGGTTTGGTGAGTTTTAGTATTGCATGTTGTTCATTCACCATTTCTTTCATTATTTCTATTTCATTTCAAGGTTTAATTACCAACAAGGGTTTTGACCAAGGAAAACCCCCATTCACTAACAAAGAACAAGTTTTTCCCATCTTGCATATTTGTGATTGCATATAAAGGTTGAAGTTTTGAAGATCACTTGAAGTTCAAAGTTGTAAAGTTGAAAAGTTGCATTACAAAGTTGTCATCTTCACAGAAACTCACCTACATGATGAATTCAAAAGTTTCAGAACCTGAGATAAAAAAGGAAGCAAGCCAAGACCTTGGGGCTTAGGATCACTTTTAGAGTTTTCAAAAATTAAAATCAGAACTAATACCCCACCTTGGGCATCTTAGTCCTCTCGAGCATATTTTTTAGAGATTCATTTAGATCTGGTTTCAACATAAGAAGACTCTACACCTACTCCAAAAAATAGTAGCGGGACTAATACCATGTATCTTAGTCCCCATGTACTTTTTGGCAGCCTGTACATTTCAAAATCTTCTGCTTATCTCAGGCTTTGATTCTTTTTATACTATCCTTTGCTATTACACCCAATTTCATTGTTTGCATCTTTATTTAGTTTTTATTTAATTCCCAGGTGTTTTGCATCAAAGTGTGTTTTCCAACATTTCTTTACCAAGCATTTGCTTGGTGGTGAACAACTAGAATCTAAAGAATCCCTCCTAGGTCCTCCTCGTTGTGAATTGAACTCACACCTTGTGAGGTGGTTAGTCAATGGTGGGACTCTAGGACATTATTGGAAGTGATTAATTAGGAAAGGTGATATTCAAAATATCCGTTTTCTTATTAATCATTTTTGGTGACGATAGAATCTTTTTTTAAGCATTCATTTCTAATTTGAGTCCATTAAAATTCAGCAAGATCCTAGATTGCATTCGATGTTGTGCATCTTTCGTGGTGAGAAGCCTTTACAGGAGTTTCTTGCATTAGTTAAAATTGCGTTTTAGGGTTTCCATATTTGCATTAATTGAAAGTACACGCCCACATTTGCATCTTTGCTTTGTTGGCATCATTCATTAAAATTGAATTCATATTAATTCGATTTGCTTTGTTCTGGTGCTGCTTGGCATGCTTATTTGCAAATTTTTCTATTTATGAACATTAGTATCTTGCATAGGCAATCTGTAAACACTGTTGAAATTCCAAAATTCACCTTTTTTCTACAAAAAACCTCTCCTAGGACTAAAATTCTCTTCCTGGCATCTTAGTCCCTCTCATGATTTTTTCTTTAGAAGTCTCTCTTTGTTGTTTATTGTCTATTTAAGTCCCTAGAACTTCAAAATATCAGCATTAGGACCAAGGTTCCCTTCCTAGTGTCTTAGTCCCTATTGAATTGCATTCTCTTATTTTTAGGATCTTAAATTGCTTTTTTGTGCTTCTATGGGCTACTTTCAATTTTTAGTTTCAGTTTCCAAAATTGTTGTTATTCAATTTTCCTTCATTTCAAGTGTAATTGCAAGCATAGGATATTATGTTTATTGCACTTTCTATGCTTTATTCCTTGTATAAGTTAGTAGTTGGTTTCCTACTACTAATACTATGGTTAGATGAAGTTCAAGACTTATGGCATCCCATGATAAGACACTCGTGGATCTTGGGTTATCAAGCTCTCTTACTTCTAGTGTTGGCACTAGTTCACCAGGTATGGACCATACCTTTGACATCTCTTTTTCTATGCCTAGCTTACCTAAAACTATTGTGCCAAGTGCCCAAACAATGGTTGATCATATTCCTCAAGAAAATATAATGAAAATGCATGAAGACTTAGCTCATTTACAAGATAGCATAATTACTAAAAACATTTCAAACACTATTATACCTGCCATAGATAACCTTCAAAACATGATGGAAAGTGATGATGGACTGGAAGCTATGCATAACATAGCTAAAATATTTGGAAAACATCTTCCTTCCACCACTAATGATGCTTAAGATTCAAACAACATGCAAAATCAAGGAGGAAGTCAAACTCCTCCCTCTTCAAACATAACCTCAATTCCCACTTATATAAATCCTCAAATGACCACAAAAATTCAACCAACTAGTAGCATCCTTCCTACCTTGACTATTTCCACTAGTGCTCCTTATACCTGTGTGGCATCCAACCTTATATCTCCTCTTGTAAGCAATCCATTCATTAGTCCTTACAACACATGCATACCACCACCATATTCATCTCCATCACACACTACAAGAAATGATCCTATCATTAACCATCTCTTACAAATTCTTTCATCAATTAAACGATAAGTTTCCACCATAAATCAAAATCAAAATGGTCCACCTTCATACTGTGTCAAGAGCAACCCAATATCCTTGGAGTTATTAAGAACTTTGGTGCCACAAGGTATAAAGATCCCTAGATTTGAGAAATATGGAGGAAAGGGAGATCATCCTAATCATGTTAATTTCTTTACTACTTTGTGTAGTGACTTTATCCTTGAAGGAAAACTTTTAGCTAAACTTTTTCCTCGATCCTTCAAATACATTGACTTGGATTATTTTTTTTCATTACTAAATAACTTAATTTGTTCATTCAATGAACTTGTTTAGGCCAAGTTATTAACCATTTCCAAGTGCACATGGTTCCTGAAATGACATTAGCTAATTTGATGAGATGCAAGAAAAATGAGGGTGAAAAAGTCATTGAATTTATTTCATGCTACCAATTGCTTTATTTTCAAATCAGTGTGAAGATTCATGATTCCCACCTTCAAAATATATTCATAGAAAACTTGAAAAGAAAGATAAGGGATAAGCTCACCATGATGAAATTCCCCTTCATGCATTTATGCACTACCCTTTGAGACTATCAAAATTCCATAACCAATAGTGAATTAAAACCCACACCCACTCATCTTGAAAAGTTTGAAGCTTCAAACCAAAACAATTACCAACCTTTCAGAAGACAAAATAAAAGTTTCATTCAACTAAATTCCACCTCTCAACCTACCCAACCAGTTGATACCCAAGTAGCTGCTATGAGAAGAGTAATCTATATATCTTTGGGGATCGTGAGAATTTCACACCCTTACAGGGCACATAACATTATGACCTAGCTCTTAAATAAAAAACATTCTTACCTTACCTCCATCATTGCCTTGACCCTAATCCATTACATAAAGCTTCAAACACAATACTTACAATGCTTCTCCTGCTAAAAGGGACATGATCTAGAACATTGCAGTATCTTAAGCGTCATGTGCGGGAACCTCAGTGGTTACAATCATATCCAAGTGGAGGTGTCGAAAGTAAAAATAGTAATAACATGGCTCCTCCCAGCCAAAATTGCAAATATTTACCAATCCCATACCCAACCATATTTATTTTGTTCAGGCTATTGAAGCTAGCCCGATTGTGTTGAATAGCCGGCCACGGATGATGAATATAGAAATCATGAATAAAATCCTATGGATGATGATGAACGGAGTCCTATGGATACTAATGAACAAAATCCTATTGATACAATGATAGTAGTGGTTGAAATCGAGCCTCATAAATAAAAAACCATTAACATTACTTTCTCTTTAGAAGAAACAATTAAACATGCACCTAATGGTCCTCTTTACATAATATGAGAATCAATAATAGTGCAATCCTGGTTTTGATTTCTGGCTTCATTATGGAGATAGTAGTCCATAAAAGAACTTTATATGTGCATTAACTTACTCAAGATAGATATGATAAGCCAAAATAATGGATTAAAATGTGTGATGGTTTTGCTCGTGCTACGATGGGCTCGATCACGCTCCCTTTACAAGTAGGACTAAAGAAATCAAATGTATCATTCTCTATTATATCTAATTTTGACCAATTTTTTGTGAAGTTATGCTACAAAGGGCTTCTCCATGGTCCCCCAGGTCTACATCAATATTATAAGGTACTTCAAGTTTCAATGAACAATGAGAATGTTCATAGTGAACCATAGTGGCTTTAGACCCCCATCTTCCCATGGAAATTTCTCCTTAGATTATTTTTGGCCTAAACCTATGGAACCTATAAGACCCCATGAAGACTTCCTTTTCCTATCCTACCAAAAATTCAAATCAAAATTCATAACCAAGCTATCCCTTGAAAAATTTCCTCTATCCATAATCGAACCTCTACCCATGCTTGAACTTCTACCACCTAAAGAAAACAATGTTGAGCATAAATACCCTCCAACAATCCAAGAACTATCCATGAAAAATCCATTACCTATTTCCTACAAGAGACCTAGAGAAAACCACACAAGTCCTAATCCACCTCCTAAGAAAATTTATAAAGCTAAAGAGAAAGTGGTTGAACAACCTTCTATGGTTTCTTTCGTTCTTCCCTCATAAAAAGAAAAGAAACCTATGGTTGAAAAAACCACTCGTACACAAATGCAACTTGAAAGCCATAATAAAAGAAACAAAAAAGCTAGAGATTGTAGGTGTAGGCATTGCATTATTGCTCGAAAGATGAGTGATGATAACAACATTGAAAATCAACATGCAAACTTGACAAAAGCAATAAACAATGACCCTTCTCTTTTCCTGGAACAAGCAAAAGCTATGTCTCCACCACAAGGACTACCATCTTCTATGGATATTATTCTTTGTCCTCCTATTGTGATTAACTTGGATGATGATCAGGAAACAACCAAAATTGATGAGGAAGTGCACAATGAATTGAATTTGTTATTTTCCTCAGATTGTATGATCTTAAACGATAACAACCATGGTGATCCTCCTAAACCGAGTGATTCACCATTTGTTGAAACTAGTGATTCTCCTAGTATAGCACTTGATGTTGTCCCTCTCACTAGTGATCTGCATTCTACATATATTGAACAAGACTAGGATGGAGATGACCTATTGGATGGTTGAATCAAATGTGCTTTACTAGTCTTTTATCTTTTCTATTTCTTTTGCTTTCCTTTTCACTTTCTTTTTGTTTGTTTGCATGTGCATAATGTGATCCCCCCTGATAGTTTGTTTGATGTTTCTCTCTCCATGTGCATTCCTCTATTTGTACCTTCATTCTCCTATATGTCATATTTTATTTTATCTTTTCTTTATTTTGATGTTTCTCGTGTCTTCCTTTTGGGGATGACATAAGGCATTGAGACATTCATGTCTCCTTGATGTTAACCAAAAATATTTTTCACTATCCTTTCTTTTCCTTTCAGTTTCCTTTTCATTTGTCTTGTGTTTTCCTTTTGGGGATGATGCAAGGCGTCGAGACACCCTATGTCTCTTTCTCTGTGGTTAACCTAAAAAGGCTTTATTTTTTCTCTTTTTTTTTATGTTCTCTTTGTGTCATTCTTCCGGGGCCTCTAAAATTGGGGAATGATGACAGTTTTGAGCTCTAATATTGCTGCAGCAAAGAAAACTAACCTCGAATCCATAGATCCCTTTATGTGTTGTGGGAGCAAACCCTCTTCCTTTTTTATCTTTTACATACTTTAAAGTAATTTCTCACAACATGGTGTTAGCAATTTCTTTAATGTAAAGTACATTGACTTTTATTCCTTTATTTGAATTTTCTCCTTTTTCCATGTTCTTCTTTTGATGTGATTTTTCTATTTGTACTATGTGTTTTCCCTCTTTGTGGTGACATTCAGTAATTTCCTTCAAGAGCGTGATCTATCTCAACATATTGTATTCCCCTTAGTGGTGATGTGACACACTGCATCCCTTAAGTGGTGAATCTTTTACCCTTTGATTAGTCCTCTCTTGGAGACATTAGGAACAATGTCCTCTAAGATTAAGAACTCAAATGAACTACACAAAATCCCTTTGAGCATCCCTCTTTCTTGTTTCATTTTTGTACATTATTAAAGTCATGGAGGTATGGCTTTGATATTGTCCCCTGGGACTCACCTAGTAAACACCTAGCTTCACTAGCCCATGTGAGCATACATTTTTGTACCTTATTAAAGTTATGGAGATATGGCTTTGATATAGTCCCTTGTGGTTCACCTAGTGGACACCTAGCTTCACTAGGCCTTGTGAGCGTGCATTTTGTTTGCATAGTGGACAACGCATTCCACTTGTAAACTTTGTTTTTTGGGAAAATAGCCTAGACCCGGTCCACCACGTTCGATGACCAGTCGAAGTTTGATCCATTGTAGTTTTCCTTTTTACTTTTTCTTTTTCATTTTTCTTTTCTTTGATGGTGTATATTTTCAATCTAGTTATGGCTTCATATATCATCCATAAGCATGTTCCTTTGTGCCTATGTTGGTTTTCCATAGGATCTTGACCCTGGAGCCTTGGCCACCCTCTTGATTATTGTCATCCTATCTTACTAGCATTTGTACATTGGAACCCCTCTTGATTACATGGTTGGCTACTTTAGTGTGAGTTTGAATCAATTTCATCCTCTCACTAAAGTGGGGGCTAAATGTAGTGCAATAAAATGCATACCTTTTTCATTTTCACACTTTTTTGGGACCACATCGCTTTGTTTATGCTTCTTTATGGGCTAATTGGTCCTATTTTGTGTCCACAAGCCCTATGAATTACATCTATTTCTGGTTAATCCTGACATTATCCAGTGCATAAATGATAGTTTAATGATTCCATTTGTGCATCCCTAAATTTTAGGTTGGGATTAAAATTCCACCTAGGGAATCTTTGTCCCCCAAAGGTCTTGAGACCCTAATTTTGAGGCATCTTAATTGGGCCTATTTTTGGTGTCTATGACCCAAGTTTCATGGCTTGGGACTAAGATACCACCTAGGGCATCTTAGTCCTCCTTGAGTCATTTTCACGATTTAATTTCAAATGCTAGTGAGAATTAACCTCCTTTATTTAATTAATTCATATGTCGGCTTGGTGTGTGATGTAATTTTAAGATGTTAAGCATATAGATAAGAAAAAATACAAGGCTCCTTCTCTCATTTTTCATACATCCTCTAAAATCTATCATAAGCAATCCTTGAACTCAATCGCTACTTTGAGAGAGAGTATAATTGTAGGAATATTCATCAGCATTTGAATCCCATTTATCAAGATCTGTGTATCATGGTATCAGCAGCCTTCAGAATTTGCAAGAAAGTAGGGGATAACATTTGTGATGTAGGGTTTTGATTCAAGGAAAGCAATTCAAGATCATTCCTTTGGTTCAAGATCCATATCCATTACAAGCATTGCACACAAGTTTGTAGAATTTATAAGGGTTTGGTGAGTTGTAGCATTGCATGTTGTTCATTCACCATTTCCTTCATTATTTCTATTTCATTTCTTGGTTTAATTACCAACAAGAATTTTGACCAAGGAAAACCCCCATTCACTAACAAACAAGTTTTTCGCATCTTGCATATTTTTGATTACAGATCTAGGTTGAATTATTGAGAGTGCATTGTTTTAAAAGTTACAAAGTTTCATTACAAAGTTTTCATCTTCATACAAACTCACCTATAGGCTAAATTCAAAAATTTTAGAACCTAAGATTGGAAAGGAAGCAAGTGAAAACGTTGTGGCTTAGGATCACTTTTAGAGTTTTTAGAAATTAAAAGCAAGACTAATACTCCACCTTTGGAATCTTAGTCCTATCAATCATATTTTTTTAGAGATTCCTTTAGATCCAGTTCTGACATCTGAAGACTCTGCATCTACTGCAAAAATAGTAGCGGAACTAATACACCATCTTGGGCATCTTAGTCCTCCAAAGCACTTTTTGGAAGCTTCTTTACATTTCCAGAATCCTCACAACATCTCCATACTTCCCAGGTACACACATAATATCTTCTTGTTGCATAATTTCATTATTTTCATCTTTAATTTAGCTTGCATTTCTAATTCTAGGTCATTTTGCATATCATAGTGTGTTTTTGAACATTTTCTTTTCCAACCATTTTCTTGGTGGTGAACCTATTTAAAGCTAAGAAAGCCCCCTCCTAGGTCCTCCTCATTGTGAATTGAATCACCTTATGAGGTTGTTAGTCAATCCAATCGGGACTCCTAGGACATTATTGATTGATTAGTGGAGAAAGAGTGATTCAAATATCCATTTTTCCTATTAATCACTAACATAACAATTCAATATTTTCAAGGCTACTGTTACACATTCAATATCTTCAGACACAAGGGAAATCACTGCAGGTCAAGGATGAAAGAAAATTCATTTGATCAAGGTTATGTTGCATACTACACTTGCTACAAACTAAGACATATCTCAAAATATTGTAGGAGTAAAGTTTGGGAAGAAAATTAATCCGGAATAGAAGATCAAGCATGTAAACAAGGAAGTAAGGAGTGACATGGAAAAAATTTGGAGGAATAAGGAAGAAACTAAGAACAAGGATGAATCAAACAACCATCTATCTACATCTGGTGGAGATACCTCTTCCAATTATTGAACCCTATAGTGGTTTAATGGGGAGCAGTCATGAAAACATCTAATAAGCCCCCAATATGTGAGGTATCATGCCATGACACAAGGATAAGTGATGTTAAACTTTATTTTTAAGTTATTGGAGAAAATTCTAGTAGAAAAGAAGCAAATTAGGAAAATTGCAGAGCTCTTCTTGGTTTACAGTGTATCTAGAAATTCAAAAGCTGAAAAGAAAATGCAAAATTAGGGAAAAATAATCTTAATTTAAGAAAAGCACCATGACTTGGAGGAAAAGGAAAATTGTGGAAGTGAGTGAATTGTACCATGTTTTTGGCATAGAGGCTTCGTCATCTAAAAATTGATCTGGAAAATGTGTTTGAGGGAAAGGTACTAACATAACAAAGTACTAATGATGTTGTCATAAGCGATAAATTACTTTTTACGATAAAACCCTAAAAGTGGCAAGTTAAATAAAGAAGTTGAGTGGTCATTCTTTCTCACATTGTGAATTGAATGAGCTGAGTAAAGTGTAGTTGAGAGATAAGGAGTTAGGGTTGTGGCAAGAAAATGTACAAAGAACAAAGCTAGAAAAATAGAGTCAAAGGAAATATTGGTATTTGATCCGTGCAACGATGAATTGTAGAAATTAATTAAGTTACAAATCGATGAATTTAACCATGAAAAGATTCAAAATTTGGAAGGATTATTTTCAGTTGAGAAAATAAAAAAGGCTAAGAGTCTAGGGCACAAGGGTTTAGATATTTGGGGAAAATTTCCATACTTTTTGGATGTAGACACTATTCAGTTTGTCCTAAGTAGAATTCAAGTTGATCAAATGATCTTCAAAAACCCATATTGGATTACAAAGGAAGCAATTGCAACAATTAAAACAATTACAGGGTTATGCAATGATGGACCCATCCCAGTAAAGAAGTTAGTAAAGAACAAAGAGGTTAAAACCATAACTAGAGTGATAGGAGACCAAAGGGAACTTCAAACTCTACTGTAGTCAACCTTGTCGTAAGGTATGTGGCATATGGTATTTCATATAAGGTTCATTTCATAAATAAGGAAGGTTCTACTTCAATGATTATTATTTACAATGTGCATCAAACGGTTGAAAAGAATGAGGATTTCAACTTGTGTGAGTTATTAAGGAATCACTTAATGGAGAAAATTACTATGACAAAGAATGACAATTACCCTTTTTGTTTTGGATCTCTTGTTATGTGTTTAATGATCTATTTTATGAAATTGTTACCATTGAAAGAGAATGTTGTGTGGAAGTTAGTTGTACCATTTGGAAAGTTGGTCTATCAATATCTAGAATGTATAGTAGAGAAGGAAAAGATTTGTAAAGAATACTTTGAAAACAAAATAAATTAATAGAATTATGGTATGGTTTCCAACCTTGTTGGGACATTTGAGGTAGGATCTTCCTCTGGGAAGAAGAAAGCAAGAAGAATCATTTCAAGTTCCCCTCCAAAAATAAAGAAGCTAAAGATAGAGGAGAAGAAAGAATAAAATGAAGTAAAGATTACAGAGGAAATTGATCTGGTATCAATGATTGATGATGAAGAATATTTTACTAGAGAGAAGGTGTTGAAGTTTCTTGTGCAATCTAATGGACTAAAGAAGATTGGAGGTGTTTGGTTATCCTGACCAACATATGAACAAGATGAGATCATAGAAGCCTTGATTGATTATATAATTCATAATGATATTTATCTAAGTGAATTGAAAAATTTCTTACCAGAAGTATTGATTAAGAAAATTGAAGATAGACTAAAGGTACTATCACCAAGGGAAATAGGAGAAAAAGATGAGATTCAATGGGATATGGAAGAAAGATGCAAAAATGCACATAAGAGATTGAATGAGAGAATAAATGAATTTAAGACTTGCATCAAAAGTATAAAAAAATATGTATAGGTATTGTCTCAGTGGCCTACTGCTATTAGAAACTATAGAGAAAAAATTGATGCTATTAAACTTGAGCTAGATTCTATTGGAAAAACATATAATATCCTTAATGATAGGGATGGAGTACAGAAGAAAAGGATCAATTCCTTATAGTTTGAACTTACAGGAATACTAGTACAAAGGGATAGTATTGAGAAGGACTTTTGGAAAGTCAGAGAGATATTTGAATTGAGATTGGAACAACTTCTCAGTCTCCTGGTGGAAGCTAGGAAAAATGAACAAAATATCACTATCCAAAATAATCTTCTAGAAACAATTGATTTGATAGTGATGAATAACATTATTTGTGTAATCATCAAATTGGAAGTGGATTCCTGGATTGTTGGAAAAACAAGGACAAACAACTGAGAGGGGGTTGAATCAATTGTCACAGATTATTTAAACTTTTTGAACTTAACTTAACTTAATCTTAGATTTGATGAATGAATAATAAACCATAAAAAATACACATAAAAAACATAGAGAACACCAAGATTATTTTACGTGGAAACCTTGTTAGGGAAATAACCAAGATGGATGTCAATCCAAAATATTATACCCTATTAAAAGTATAATGAAGAATAATGGGAATGCACGTGCATTCAGACACACTGCCTAAAGCTCACTGTTCAAAAATAAGAAGGCTAACTGCCTTACAATATGTTTGGATTACAAAAAAAGTTGAACTAAGAAGGTAGAATCTACAAATGCCTGGTTTTAGTTTTGGTGAAGCTCAAAAACACTTCTTCACACTTCACTCAAACTCTTTCACACTCTACTCTGCAATCAAATGATTAGATCACTATTCACACACTTGCACTTTCTCTGGGTCTTCCTCATTTCACACTCACACACAATCTCTAATTTAAAATAAACAACCACTCTTATATATATCTGAAACATGGATAACAACTTCATCGGCCAAAATATAAAACATATTTACAATGTTAGCCCAAATTTACAAATAAATTTTCAATACATTGAATCAAACACCATCAGCTACAACATAATGCAGACTTAAAACAATATCCTCAAGCATGCCAAACATTCAAATTTTAATCTCCAAGGATCCGAAACACACTACAACCATCATGTCAGCCGAGAACATGAAAACTTGAACACACAAGACAAAAATATTTGACCACGAGCACACTGATCAACATGGACATGCAAAAAAGTTAGAGAATGATCTAGAAGCATCCACAAACATTAAGAATCAATAGAGAGGCATCCACAACAACTAAAATTACTAGAATCACATCAACTTAATCAAGGACAAAAACTGAAACCACAAAAAAACTATCAAAACACTATTGTTCATAACACGACCAAATCTTCATGTGGACCTCTAAAATATCTAGAGGATAAACTAGATACTCTCAGCAATAAACCATTTAGTCCATAATGACTGATCATCAATGTATTGAGAAAGAAACCTTCATGACCTTCACTATTCCACTGTCAACCTGCAACTCTTCCTTTAACAATTTTCTCAATAACCTCGACATATGCAGCCTGCAATTCATCAATGCTGATAGTGTTGAAATCAATGACAACCACATATCAACAACACAACCACAACATCCAACAATCTCCCCATTTGGCGTTTATGTCAACACATGAATTGAAAAACACCATCAACCCAAATTTCAATCAACACTTACCCCCCTTAGATTCTAACTCATTTCTCCACATGATCCTTTTCCACAAGGCTCTTCTCCCCATATAGTTCATATTTTTTCACATTGCTCTTCTCCCCTTTTGACATAAATGGAAAAGATAGACATTATCTTTCCACATACAAGCTTTGAACCACATATTTGTACATCTGACTACTCCCCCTGAATAGCAACCACAAAAACATCAATCTTGATCATAATAT